>CAKAKQ010032642.1:0-10030 GCA_916700675.1 Helicolenus avius
TTATTACTATATTTTTATTTTTGTCAACAAATCTTATGAAAAGACCAAAAGTGTCCATCTCTTAATATTTTTCAACTTCCCTACCATGTTTAAGGCACTCAGCCCCAAGCCTATTACCGATTAAATCTTAAAAACAGCTCAAATGTATAGTTACATAAAAAAGGCTTTAATTTCTTAAAACAGTGGGGCACTGTAGTTTTTAGCAAACGTTACTCAAACTGGAGTCAATGGTGATTTTTTGGGACAATTTTCAGTTGCAGATTAATACTCATTTAAAGGTGCAGTGTATAGGATTTGGCAACATCTAGTGGTGTGGTTGCACATTGCAACCAACCGAGTACCACTCCACTCACTACTTCCTTTCCAAGACTATGGTAACATGAGCCGACGAGGGCAAAACCATGCGCTTTGCACTCTGCGGCTCACGTTACCGCAGTTTCACAAGCATGTCGGAGAACTAAGGTGGCCTTCAGGTAACGTAAAAACATGAAAGGCTCTCTCTAGAGCCAGTGTTTGGTTTGTCCGTTCTGGGCTACTGTAGAAACATGGCGAAGCAACATGCTGGACTCCGTGAAGAGGACCCACTCCCTATGTAAATATGAAGGGCTAATTCTAAGCTAATGAAAACACAATGATTCTTAGTTTCATTGCTGAAACATAGTTATGAATATTTTATTCCATTTCTGCTAATAGATCCCTGAAATGTTACACACTGTTCCTTTAATGCTGTAGCGAGTATTTTCCAAGTGGCAACCTCTGATGCTGAGAAATGAATCCAACACGGATAAATAAATAAACAGTGCCAATGATCATTGAAATTAAGCAAGATGTCACAGTGTGGAAAAGTTTAGCTCAATGAGGTGATTTAATAGTTTTTGGAAGACAATGGAGGCCAATAGTCCAGAGGACAAAGCTACAACGAATCAGACAATACTTGTTAGTGGGATCAATTCATTGTTGGTTTTAGTCTTTTATTGGGATTTGTTGACAATAAGAAAAATACAATAATTGCCGTTCCCTTAACAGCAATAGTTCAACATTTTGGGAAATTAGCTTATTTGTTTCCTTGCTGAGAGTTAGATGAGAAGATCGATACGACACTCAGAGAGGAGAGTGGTACCAATCTTCTCTTGGCAAGAAACCGAATAAGTGTACTTCCCAACATTTTGCAGTATTGCTTTAAAGATAGTTAATACTACGTTGCATTAGTATAATATAATTCTATTTTTTTATTAATATTTCCACAGCCACAACAACAAACTCTAAACAATGACTACTTTGTAGCAATGGGGCACTAGGACGGAGTGGAGGAGTGGAAGGGAGGCTTATCTAATAATATGTCCCACTGAGCAGGGCTACAACAAAACCAGCTTGAACTGCAGCCAACGTGTTCGCAGGAAGCCACCGTCACTCGCAAAAATAAAATCACTCAGCTTGCAAAGAACGAGGTGCAATTACTTCAAGGTCCTAATTAAAATAAATTGAGCGAAAAGTGAGACAGAGATAGAGACACAGAGGGAGAAACAAAGAGGGAACGGTGTTCTAAGTGAAATTGTCATTTTTCTTTAAACGGTGTCTGTTGACGTGCATCAGTTCCAAGGAAAAGCATCTTTGAAGACATCCGACATAAATCACTTTTTCTTTCCCTCAACATGTTTCTCCCTGAAGAGGGGTTTCACATATTCATGGCAGCACTGTGTTTATGTTTTCTCCTCTCTTCACATCCCTGTCTGTATTTGATGTCCTCCACAATCTGGCCTTTGGACACACAGTGTGTTTTGAGAGACAGATGAGAGGAAATGATTCATTCATCAGACGAGGCCCAGGATACAAATCCCAGCTGACCTGCTGATCAGATGGTTGATATTGCAGACCTTTCCTCAGGCAGGGTGTCAGGCTACGCTTATTAGAGCTTTCAGCGAAGCATGGTGTGCGCGTCATCATCCCTCCCGTAGTGACTCTTTGTGACAGCAAACACCAGCTAGCCTAACCTCTGAGTATGTGCACATTGCAGCACCTAATTCAAACGTCAAACCAAATAAGGAACTGCGGGGATGATAGTGTGATATGAGGGCCGGACAGGCCTGTCAGAGCAGTAATTATTTTACACCAAAAGGAGATATGGATTTGGCCCCAGGTGTGTGTTTTCCTGTTTCTGAAGGCATTCTGTGGGTAAATGTGTCACATCAGAACTTTGCGGAGGCAGATATATACTCATCAAAACTTTTGTGATTGCTTTGGGCTGTCAATTTCAAAACGAAGCACAGAGGAAGATGACTGAGTGCAGCTGTCCGTGGTGCTGAAATTGACATACAAAGACTTGTTTGCTTTCCCTATCTATAGGTTTGACAGACAGTGCATCAGTGGCAAAGTGCCCAATAGACACAGCAGTGAGCTGCATTTTTAAACGCATAGCAGAAGGCAGATGAAAAAAAACACCTGCAATTGTGTTTTTGATGTATTTTTATTACTTTTATTATAACACCATTTTTAATTTGAGATTGATGACACAGGATGAGACACTTTTCTCTCATTATTTCCTCTAATTCCTGCTACACCTGCAGTAGACAGGATAAGATTCATGATTTGTGGGACAGGTTATTTGGGTGCATTTGCTCATATTATGTGATGCATTTTCTATGCTAATTAAAATGCCATTTGTCTAACTTGATGCCTTCCTCACATCAGAGCTTTTTATTGTTATTATGATTAAGTGAGTCATGTTCATTAGACCTCATTTCACCTCAAGCTTGTGAGTCAAAATTAGTTTTAATTTAAGACTTAATAAGTACTATGTTCATAGTTACCGTCAGTTACGGAAGAAGTACTGAGATTCTTCACTTAAAGGAACAATGTGTAGCACTTAGGGGGATCTATGGACAGATATGTAATCTTTCTGTTGTGTATGATCACCTGCAAATAAGAATCGTTGTGTTTTCGTTACCTTAGAATGAGCCGTTTATAGCTACATATGGAGCGGGTCCTCTTCACGAGCCGGTCACCATGTTTCTACAGTAGCCCAGAACAGACAAACCAAACCCTGGCTCTTCTAGATCGGACCATTCGCGTTTTCACGTTGTTGCGTGAGCCCACCATTCTCCTACATGTTTGGCACACAGGAGAATTTGAGGTTGCTTGCAATCTGCAACCTCACCACTAGATGTCACTACACACTGCACCTTTAAAGGGACGTTGTGTTAGATTTCAGGGGATCTGTCAGCAGAAATGGAATATAATATTCATAACTTTGTTTTCAATCGTGTATAATTACCTGAAACTAAGAATCAAATTTTCCTTTACTTAGAATGAGCACTTTATATCTACATAGGTAGCCAGGATAACCCCTAAATTGTGAAACCCTTGAGAGATGGTTAAGTTTAGGCATTGACCTCGAATGGTTAAGGTTAGGATCGGTCGTCGGGCAGCGAGTCTCGCAAGAATTTTCGCACGTTTTCGCAACGTGGGGTTTACCTTCTAGACACAACGCTCCGCCATGTTTCTACAGTAGTCCCAAAAATAGGGCCATTCTAAATAGGGCTATTCATGATTTTAAGGTTTTTAGGCAACGGTAGTTTTCAGACCTGCTTGTAAAGGGAGGGGTGAGAGGAGGGTTATTCAGTTGGTTGCAATCTGCAACCTCACTGCTAGATGCCACTAAATCTTACACACTGTACCTTTGAGTAAAAGTAGCAATACTGCACTGTGAAAATACAAATAAAAATCCTTCATCCAAAATTTTACTGAAGAAAAAGTATGAAAGTATTTTCTGCCACATGTACTCAAAGTAGATTTAAAAGTACTCATTATGCAGAGAGAATGACCCCTTTCATAGTGTTGAATTGGATTATTATCAGTGTGTAAACAGCTGGTTTACTTAAACACTCATTCAAGCAACTGTTGGGTAGTTTAACAATATATTTGATTTTTAGATTCAGATTTTTTTCAAATGTTAATCTGCAAAGTAACTAGGAACTGCATATGATTTGCAACACGCAGGTATGATTTAGCTAAATGCTAATGCTAGCATGGCAATGATAATGCCAATATGCTGATGTTTATCAAGTACATTATTTTTATTTATTTTAATATGTTAATATGCAGTTAACATTTGCTAATCAGCTCTAAACACAAAGTACAGCTGAGGGTAATGGGAACATCATTGATTTTGCAGGTATTTAGCCATAAACTAAAGTATTGGAAAAATTTAAATTTTGACCTAATGATGGCGCTGGATGAAAAGTTAAGTATCATCAGAGTAAATGCAATTCTTCCACAGAGGAACATAAATGTTTGTACTAAATTTAATGGTATTTATACAATAGTTGTCATTTCAAGACATTTCACTCAAAAACAACAAATGTCAACCTCACAATGGCGCTATAAAAGTCAGTAGTCAGTAGAATACATCATCTGGAAATATACGTTCTGTTTCTAATGAAAAGCCCACTGCTATCACTACTATGTAAGATCAGATATCTAAAAAAAAAAAAGGTCATGCACTGATAAATACAAACACAGATGCTGATTTTAAGCTCAAAGCAGCTCGGCCATGAAAAACAATATAAAAATCTGCACCGGGGATGTATGAAAAATGTCATTTGAAACCTTTGCTCCACTTTATTTTAGATAATAATTCCAACTGTGAAACTAACATGGTTCCCTTAAATCGTTTCCAAAAAACCAGGGATAGATGCTGAAGCACACTCTCTTCTTCTGCCTCGCTTCCTTTTATTTGCTCAACCACTGTGCAGTGATTTCCTGTGCCAAGGTAGAGGCACCGCACATTAAACTCTATTCTGAGCACAGGCTCCATCCTCCCCGTGTATTGTGAAAGAATCCAATAATAAAAGGCTGAAAGTGAGAGAAACCCTGCAGAGATTTAATCAGCGCCACACATTGTACTGAGCCGGTGTCCAATGTATGCCCGAGCCGGGCTCATCAGCAGCCATTTTCAGAAGCCAATTTCAGAATTATCATCACTCAGGGTGTGTGGTACATTTCTTACAGCGCAAATTAAACCAAAATCTCCTGACATTTGTGCTGAGGTTTCAATAGGCGACCCCCAGAACATCTGCAGAGGGGCAATTCTGAAACCTCGCTGAGCTGGTGGTTAAATGGCAGTGATAGACATTTTCTTCACTCCTTCATTTTCTCTCTCAACTCCCCAACAGTGCAGTCCTCTGCCACTTTCTGACCACATCAACTGACTCCATCGTATACTTAAGAACCCAATTTTATATTTCATCACATTCATTTGCAGCCCCAGGGAAGGCTTCAGTATATTCCTGCTGAATATTTACACCAGTATCTTCCACTGACAAGAAAATGCCAATTTACGTGGCACACTAAATTGCTTTCATCCAATAAGCCAGATGCAAATTAATTCCAGTAAAGAAGGTCAAACATATTCAAGATTTTCCAAGCCCTCTTTAATAAAAAGGGTCTGATGTTGGTCTAAATATGGAAGCACTCTGATACTGCACTAAAATATGATGCACACTGCCCTGTGTGCTGGCTTTTAACACATTCACATAATAGGCTTTGATTTGCCTGCTTGATAACAAAACATGGGATATCTTAAATTCACTTTAAATTGATAAAAATCCAATTCATTTCCCTCCAAACCCATTTTTCTGAAGAACTCATGCATACACGGGGCTCAAATGTGTGCAGTGGGCAGGTTACCAGAGCAATTTGGCTTAAAGAGTGCATCCTGCTCCACAGGATATGGGGAAATGCTGAGTGGGCTGATCAACTTCTTTCCACCTGTTCGCAGAGGGAATGACCTCCAGGAAGAGGTAGACATCCCAGCAGGGTAAGTTCATGCTCAAGCCAAGCATGCAGGTGATGCACAGTCGAATGATGAAGCCATAAACTTAGTGTGGAAAAGAGGAATGAGCTAAAACACCAAATTTAATTAAGAGGCAAAGACGTGTTAGGAAGTAAGAAACCTTGGAAATACAAGGTGCCATCATAGACTGTATATAAGAAGTAGACATAGTCACTGTGATGTTGGCCATTGGTTTGGGCACTACGGTTTAAGTTTGGTATTTTGGCTGTCGCCGTCTTGGTTTTTTAGGCATTGCCATCTTAATTTTTTGCAACCATAAGTGACACGAGAGGGTGGAGCTTTGTATAACCAAATGCTGAATAAGACATTTTTAGGTGACCAAAATGTTACAACTAACTTTCATGAACTGAAAACACACTGTGAAAGGGTTAAAGTTACAACGAAAACACAGACGACTCCCAGATCGGACAATGCCGTGGTAGGTAGCCACGCCCTAAAGCATACCCTGCTATATCGTTGTTTATCTGACTCTAAATGGGACCATAATTTACTAAAATGAACATCATGCTGTATTGAAGAAGACTTGAAACTAGCGATTGAGACCATAAACTCATGTTTACAATGTTTACTGAGGTAATAAATCAAGTGAGGAGTAGGGTCATTTTCTCATATACTTCTATACAATCAGACCTTTTTTTTGCAACCAGAGGAGTCGCCCCCTGCTGGCTATTAGAAAGAATGCAAGTTTAAGGCACTTCTGCATTGGCTTCACTTTTCAGAATCAGAGGTTTGCTGCCTCTGTGCCATCTGCTATTTTGGGCAAAACTTAAAAGGTATAATATGCAACAGTTGTCGGTTGGTGTTCGTAAACACACCACATTCAAAGTTGGCCACAGAGAGCAGCAATGGTCGAGTGGGCATAGTGAGAACAAAGCAGTTTGTTTCCCGCTGGTTCCATTCTTAAACACACAACTAACACCCTCGTGGGGCCTAAAGGTTGTTTACAGACATCCAGAAGTGTCCTGAGTCAAGCAAAATATGAAGAAAAGAGAAAATACAGGCAGAGGGCTACAGGATCTCTGCAGATACAGACACCGCCACACATTCCTAGTGGGGCATACAGTACTGTAAGTGATGACTGAGAGGGATTATTTTAGTATCAGTTTATACATTGTTTTTTAGGAAACTGTTGCATATTATACCTTTTATCATACATATAATAAAGAGTAACTCAAAAACTATATAAGTGCATCTATGTTTGAAGCTAATAAGAGACTCAGAGGAAGATAAATCAAAGCAGGACAAAAATGGTTAATTTGTATAAGAGATCAGAAAACATGAATGCCTATTTAAAAATCACTCTGAATGTGGCTAAAGGCATTTAATTTCACATCAATGACCTAAAAGTTTAGATTAGATTCATATCAACTCAACATCATTACAAACTTATTCTGGTCCTCCACTTCTACTTAGTTTTCTCAATATTTACAGTATTGATTCGTCTCATTATAAGCGCTTGAATAAATAGGCAGCCACAAAATGTCAGCAAATGTCAGCTGATGAAAATGCATGACTGATGGGCGAAGCTGTGTGTTTTCATATCACATTCACACACAATTGGCTCTCGCTGTCTGCCTCCCCCCTCCTTAATGCTACGGGACGCGGCATCCTGCAGAAATACCTTCAGAGTCAATGAGGGTAATAAACTGGTGATAAACACCGTGCTCACATAAACAGACCGGAGAACTTCATTTGCACTCCGTTGTAACCGAGGAAAGGGTCAATTTACTCTGAATTCAATCAGCGTAGGAGGTGGATTGTTTATAAAATTCATAAATCTTTTGCCCTACTTCTAGTCTGTCATGAACTTGTGAATGAGGCATCTGTCATTAAATGTGCAGTTTAATCTAATATGGGAATTTAGTGAGCTGAATGTGAACAGACTGCAAAGCTGTGAGGGTAAAACAACTGAGCTCTGTTTGGACTCAAGCTTGACACATCCGCTCTTGCACTCTTAAAATAGAAATGTTTCTTTTTCATTTACTTGCTTTCACCTTCAATGACGCTGTGACTCAGTTCTTATCCATTACTTCAACATCGGCTGCTTTAAAGTCCCTAGTAGGTCTTTCAACGAGGAGAATCCACACAAAAGAAGTGGTTCACAAATCTACTAGCAATATTATAAACCCTTTTTATAAAAGACATCCGCAACTGTACCTATTGAGGGGACTGCGTCATACTGATGTGTCATATTTGTAAGGTTATTACTTTATTTTATTATATACTTTCATGTCATTATGATAGCTGTTCTCTTTGTATTTTATTATGTGACGTATTAATGTAACTTTACAGCCTGCAAATTATAGTTAAATTATATTCATTTATTTGGATCCCCATTAGCTTCCACACAGTTCCTGGGGTTAACACAACAACACTAAAAAACAACAAATTATTAATATTTATATTTTTGGAATCATCACAAGAAGAACTTGGTAGTTTGTGTGAAAAGCAAGAGCCACCATTCCTGAAGAAATCTACAGAAATTCAAACTTCATGAAAGGAACCCAAGAAAAAAGACGATATAGCATCAACTATTTGATTGCTCAGCAGTTTTCTAAAAGTTTAAAGGTGACGTATCATGAAAATCTCTCTTTTTCAGTGCTTGTGCTTTGGATATCTGGAGCGCCAACCAACCCACAAACTGTGAAATAAGACAACCCAGTCAGTTTTTTTTGGGCTGCCTGGATCAGAAAACATGTGATTCAACAAGCTATTCAGATTTAGCTCCCCTTCCTATGTCACAAGCAGGCTCATTTGAAAACATATCACCCACAGCTTGAGAACTACCTTTTCAAATGTGCACAATAGTTTTCTAACCAGCCAATCAGAGCTGACTGGGCTTTTTCGGGAGGGCCTCTTAAAGAGACAGGCGCTAAAACTGAGTGTTTCAGACAGAGGGTGAATACAGGTATATTCAGACGGACACTATGAGAAAAAATAATGTGTTTTTTTTTTAACATCAAAGCATATAAACATGTTCTAGTAGAAACCCAAAGTACAAGTATGAACCTGAAAATTAGCATATGTCCCCTTTAATACCACAGGGACAAACACAAAGATACATTTAAGGTATCAATAAAACCCAAACAAAAGCCAAAAATCCTACTCTGATGTACTTAATGTGTATAAACCTTTTTGTGTTTATGTAAATGAGTTGATGCTCGAGTGTTTGCATATTGCTGGAGTGTGAATTTAGAGGATTGTTTATGAATAAAATAATGAATTGTTCATCGAAATGTATCAAGCCAGTGTTGTTGAACAAGGAAACTAATTGATATAATGAGATTGAGTGGAAGCATCAGTGCTTGTATTCTTGTAACCACATCTCCCTCGGGACATAATAAAACGCAGGCTGAGTTATGAATGAAAGTTAAATATTTTAATTTGAAAAATCAGAACTAATAGGTCGACAAAACAGATGATTATATCTTTGATATTAATTATTACTAATCAGGTAATTTAAGCTAATTAGTTCATACTTAGTTCTGAATGTTAAGTATGTGTGAAGTATTGGTTGTCAGCTGGTTGTCCTTTGGTTGTCCTCTAACCTCTCTTTTAGATGTTTATGTAAACAAGGGCTTTATAATCTTGGAACATGGGAACATCATGAGAGAACTGTGTTGGCAGCTCTGAGTGCATCTGGTCTTGTGAAATGTCATCCTTATCAACCGCTACAACACGATCACCTGACCCAGTGACCTACACCACATGGCTGCTCAAGCTCATCACAGATACAACGTTTTATAATGGCCCGTTTGGCAATCCAATAAAAAGCAGGATGGTATGTACACGTTACTGTAAATACTGATTGCATCCAGGACCGCCATCCACACTGTGAAGAAATACTACACAGTGGATGTGCTAGACGTGAATGAGGCAAACTGTAACCCAACAAACTGATATAGGGTTTCAGCAATGGATGTATTATAAGAATTAAGTACTAGCTCGGCCTATAGACTTTATGTTGGGATGATGTCACGCACTTTAAAGGTGCTAAATTCAATATCCAGAGCATTACTATAGCATCAATCAACTATTTGCTATGCAAAGATATAGAGTAATGTCTACCTGAGCAGAGAATGATGCCTCTGTGTGTGTTGTAATCGGAGCTTCTCCTCGCTTTGGTGACATAGCGGGGCCGGCCGTGCATGCTTTTAGTGCATGTTAGTACATGTGAGC
>CAKAKQ010032650.1:0-11066 GCA_916700675.1 Helicolenus avius
GCGTGGCGGGCTTGTGTGAGACTGTCGTGTCTAGAAGGTAACCCACAAGTTGCGAAAACTCTTGCAAGACTCGCTGCCCGACAACACATCCTAACCTTACCTATTCAAGGTTAATGCGTAACCTTAACCATCCAATGTCTAACCTCAACCAACTCGCAAGATTTTCATAAATAAATATGTTAAAAGCTACGTTTGCATGCATTTAGGTATAATACCATACTTTGGAGGGATTGATTTTCTCCAAGTCTTTATTTAGTTTGTCTCTTTTATAGACATTTTACCTTTGAAAACGTTTGCTTTGATTACATTTGTACCACAGTGATAACTTACTGTAACTGTCAAACTTACATGATTGATGGGCCGCTCATGTTTTTTGCTCCATTTGACTTCTTTTTAGTGGCATTGCCATCTTCTCAAGATTACAGCAATCAACTAGGTGATTACCAACTTGATCTATTCGTTTAAAAAGGTACCACATGGACCACAGGAGCTGACGATGCCGTCCACGACATAAAGACCGAACATGCATTCAACAGTCTTGCTCACATACTATCCCTTACATACATGATTTTTGCTGTCCCAATGGAAAATAATGGGAGATGTTAGCCTTCAACTAAAGACTATGATGAAGGAAGTTGTACCACAGCTCGAAATTACCACAGTCACGTTGCCAGTTATTTCTTAGACCTTTCTTATTTTTCCCAAATAATATATTCTAGTGAATGACTGGCAACATAACTGTGGTATTTTTTAATATCATACATACATGCATTGCTCATCCATATGTTACAAATCACTTTAACAAACTTCAACAAAATGAGTTGTTGTTGATGCTTATGGGGAGTTAAGTTAAATTTGTTCTAATGAGCATAGTGATAGAAAACCAACCAATTAATATTACTGCAAGTTTGAAAACTGAGGTAAAAAAATACCAACATTGCTTCTATCAACACTCACTGTTGGGTAAAATTACACTGGAAAAGTTCTCTCATGCGAAATAACATATAAATGTAAACTGGCAGTGTTTTTTAGGTCTTGTAAAAGGTCACCAAGTGGGCTTTCCAAGCAGCAAAAGTTTAACTGATCCTTTCCTCTACTCCTCTGTGGAGGAATGAAGGGTCAAATTAAGAGATTGCCATATTACGGGGTGATGACCTGAGTTAACAGGCCCGGAGTTCTCCGAAAGAGAGACAAATGAAGCTAAAGTTACCAGGGACTGACATTAAGTTACACTCAAGAGCCCGAACCCTCGGCTCCCACGAGGAGACTTAAATGGTTCAGGCGGGATAAATGGTAGCCTCCCACCACCCCCACAAACGGCGTATGTGCTCCAGGCATGATTTACACCAAAGCCATTGTTTAAAAAGCTTTCTGGGCCACAGTATAAAATGTTTTACCAGGACAGTGATTTTACGACATGCAGCTGAGAATCAAGCACACTTTCCCGTCCCCCTAAAACCAGAGGATTAAAATAAAGATGTAATTCCCTGACAATCAGCTAAATCCAATTTAAGCCAGATGGGAGGTGAGCTGCAAAACAGCAACTCAAAGTATGCAGCAGTACAGCTAGAACTTTCAAATACTCCCTAAATATTCTCTTTATTCTTCTTTGTCTTTAATGATTAGCATTGCAATTTTTTCCCTTTCGTCCTTCTTTTTATGAACCACTTGATCGTGATTATTTACGATTATTTAATACTTGATATGGTGCGGTGGTCAAAAGAAATGCTGGGTTTACAAGCGATATGAGCAATACTTGGTTTCAGTATTTGGTGGTAATCTGAAGATGACAGATTTACAGAGCCATAAATGCATCTTCTGAGGATACTGTATCATGGTCGAGGTGGGAGGAAGAACAGTGAAGCAAGCAAGGCCATTTGAGGGATAAATAATATGCTCATGGGAAAGAGAAACGCCAACTTGGCCTTTAACGGACCCATCTCTGCTGGCATCCAGTCCAGCAGACCTTCGGACTGGAACTCCCTGCAGCTCCGCAGAGGAAGACATTCGTTCTGCCTGGATATTGGTCCCAGAACTTTTTACAGCATGAATAAAAACAAAATGATTTGTTTTTGAGAATAGCAGCTGCATAATAAGGACCCTGTCAGCTTGCATAGGCATGGGAACGTCAGGTTCCAACGTTGTGTTGGATGGCTTCCTGATGGTAATTTCAAC
Source organism: Helicolenus avius (assembly GCA_916700675.1). Lineage (NCBI taxonomy): Eukaryota > Metazoa > Chordata > Actinopteri > Perciformes > Sebastidae > Helicolenus > Helicolenus avius. Next base: position 2,176 of record CAKAKQ010032650.1, read on the forward strand.
ATTTAAAATGGTAAATATATCTTACATCCGCTATTTCATCAGGGCAAATAATAAACAGCAAGGTTAACAATGGCATCACTATATAAACGTTTTGTTCTACGACATAAAATACATGACTTTTGAAGCTTTTATGTGTCTTTAAAAAGGCGGTTGCTAACAAGTGGCTAATGAGCATGAACAGCCGTCAATGGCAATCCATCCAATTGTTGAGATATTTCACTAAAAGACAAAAAATGTCAACCTTGTGGTTGCGTTTGAGAAAATGTGAGGGGATCACCAAAGATGCATCCTCTGGGGAGCACGAATGTCTGCACAAAATTCCATGGAAATCCATCCAATACATGTTGAGATATCTCCGTGTGAACAAAAGTGGTGGACCAACTGATCGACGGACATTGCCATCCATAGATAGCCAGGTAAACAATGACATATATCGTAAATCATGAATATATAAATGAATTATTTGTTGGTAAGGAAGACGTCAATAAGAGCCACACCTGCTTATTTCAAACAGCAACCAAAAATACTTTAATATCTTCAAATATACATTTTATAATCGTTTACTGTACTCTTTATAGTGACATTTTGAATGAGCCTGTAACCACAATCTGATTCCACCTGAGCAAGCCTCTAAAACTCCCACAGAGCAGAGCAGGAATAGGGCACATAATTAAGAATCAGCAGTGACATTTACTGCTTCCTGAAACTGCGTTCATAGGTTCTCAGCACCGAGCTTTTCCCATTAGCACATCCAGGAGAGCTCATATGTTTTAGCAGCTTTCTGGTGACTGCACAGGCTAACTCCATCAGGGTCCCACTACACCAACACTCAACCCCCCTCCTCCAAATGCCTCTCTGTTTGACCCAACCACGGCCACTGTGGCGTTTTAAAGAGGGTATGACAGGAGGGGATGGGTATAAATTAGCTATGTAAAGCCGCTAGAGTTGACTAAACCGGCTCGCCATGGTGGGCTGGAAGGAAACTGGGAGCGTGAGACCCGTATCCAGATCTGGGCAGACGCTAAGCACCACGGCTTATTTATGGACTCCTATAGCCAGCATCAAGCTTGACTGATCCCCTGTGCTTCACAATGGAGACCATACTGCCATATCATCTGGATATTATAGCCTTTCAGAACCTTTTTCTGAAGCTGTATTTCATTTGCTGAAAACTCAAATATAAATCAATAAAACTAGCTCACTTTAAAGAGGCTATAATCAATATTTTTACGTTAACAGTGGAGCATATGACTTACTTGTAGGTCAAAAGGGTCACTCGTAGTGATGAACCCACAGAGACTTATGACCACTCTGTTCACTACCTGCCTCGAAACAGCAGACAGTTAGCGACTAGCTAGTAAATGAAAGTCGAGTATTAGCAGCTAAAGAACCAAATTATTCCCTCAGGAGTTGGTGAAGACCAAAACTGGGCTAAAAAGGAGAGTCAACATTAGACTTACATTTGTAGGAAGGCAAGAAACACAACTCCAAATGAAAGCTAAGGTTGCTAAAAGTCTGCTGTGATTTTAAATAGGCAATTGTTTGCTAACATGTTAGCCATAACAACTTAAAGGTGCAGTGTGTAGGATCTGGTGGCATCTAGTGGTGAGGCTGCAGATTGCAACCAACTGAAAGTTCTCTAATGAGCCAAGGACCCGCTCCGTATGTAGATATAAATGGCTCATTCTAAGGTAACAAAAACACAATTCTTATTTTCAGGTGATTATACACTAAAGAAAACATACTTGTAATTACTTAATATTATATCCCAATAGAGCCCCCTAAATGTTACACACTCTTCCTTTAACGGCATAACAACTATAAGGTGATAGCATGTCAGACGATGTGTTTTTCGCTGCCCTCAAGTGGCCAACAAAGTATTAATTCAGCTTTAACCTTGCCAAATTTGAATTTGAAAATTAAAAAAAAATTAAAAAATTAAAAAAGCTAAGTTAAATGACCTCACACAAATGTGCCAGTTATTGAATTATCTATCAAAATAACAACAATGTAGGATTAAAGTGCATAGCCCATTAATAAACTTAAAATATGACTACCTTTCTTAACACTGCTTAATGAACGTGTCTGTACATCCTCTCTCTCATGGTCCTGTGAAACTGAACAGAAGACATCACCGCTCCATCTGGGGCTGTTCACATTAGACACGCATCCTGGCCTTGTAGTCCCTTTCCCCCCCCTAAACTCCTTCCTGTCTGAGTGACTAATTTATTTTGGTTTCCTCATGCATTTCAAAATAAATTATTCTAAGTAAGTATGCTCTTGAAGTGCGCTTCTATCTGGTGACATAATGCTACAAATCAGTGGTGACAACAGATCTAACATGTGGGACTTGTAATCCGTAAACATGAGTATCATTAATTAACAGCTTGATCCGTTTTATCGGATACTAAAAAGGCACAGGGTGCTTGTCTTAGGGTGCTTAATTTATCCCTTGTTGACATGCTGTTTCCAGACAAAAATGTCTGGGGAACAACAAGAGACATTAATGACAGGGACTAAAACTGTTGTCATAGCTGTCACAGCTCAAAGCTCATGATTACGCAGCACTTCCGATCGGCGGGGTGATGATTGAATGCTTCAACTACTGTGACGGCAATCAAAGTTTGGATAATGACCAAATCTGTTCGGCTCTTAACGTGTTAAGACAGCTCTCTGGCTCGTCTGAACATGACTTTATGTTTTTCTTTGTTAAGAAGTTTGATAACTCAATCCCCTGCTTAAAAGTGAGGGCCGAGTTCGTTTAGCTCCGAGGTAGTTTAGAACTAGTTTCTGAGACTTGCGACGAGTGCAAGACCTGGACAGCTTTGTTCAGGAGGCTGTCTGGGAAAAGTGTGCGTAATGGTGAAGAAATACTGCAGCCGTTTGCGGTAATCAACGCTGTGAAACCAAAGAGTATTTGGCTCCAATAGGCTCCATGAGGATTGCAGAACTGTAAATATGACATCCATGGTCATGTCAGGATCCATAGATAGTTAGTCGGAGAAAAAGGAAAATACATTAGTGCATGAAATGGAAAGCCTAGATATATAATACATGTTGCAATTATCTACTTCAAGCAAACAGCTAATTTTAGCTATATATCACAATGCCAATAGACGTATAGAAGCAACATCCTGACTAATTACTGCATTCATGACATGAGAGTTGAGAGAAATGAAGTTCAAAGCTGTAAAACAGGTCTTCTTGAACTGCAGACACGAAACAGGCTCTTGTTAACCTCTTTCATAATTGCAAAACGAGACACGAGCAGAGACACCGAGCAGCGACTCCAAATAAAAAGGCACCTGGTTTGTCTCAGCGGCTTATTATTCACGATGTGCGAGTGCGGAGTATTTACACTCGGAGAGAGACGAAGCTCTTCTAGCCACAAGAAGACGTGTCTGATCTCCTGTATGTGCTGCACGAAGCTACGGTTTCAGTCTTTAACCCCAAAATTGAGTCACATCAGTAACATGTGTTTTTCATTGTCGAAAATGTATTGTGTGTTGTCTTTGGCGCTGGGACCATCAACGAAAGGGATAGTAATATGATAAAGGTGGTCAAAGGAGGCTTTAACCCTTGGAGCGTCCTCTGAAATCTGACATTTTTCACTTGGTTAAATAATGATGCAATAACGAGCAGAGCAAAAGGGCGTGTGTACTTCAGTTCCTTGTTGTGACCTGTGCCTGACCTACAAATATGGAAACGATTAAAGGAAAAATGGACGACACCTCGAGCACATTGTTCCAACTCCCTTTGAGGAACACAGAAATTCACTGAAATCTTGTATATGCATGCTATTAGGTTTTCAGCAAAACACTTCTCAAGCAATCACTCATTTCCTGATGAAGGCTGGTCTCAGGATGAAACATGTTGGCTGTTATTATTATTGTTCAAATGTGAGCTAGCCAGTTTAAAATCTGTGCAAACTGGCTTTGAACCGCAGTCTTTGTCCTTCATGATAATGGGTTCAATTATGTGGTTGTATATCACACTTTGTAAATCTAAAAAATTGTGTGTTTGTGAATGTGTGGAACAGATTTGAAATTGCAGACAAAGTGAGACTGTGTCAATAAAATCTGTGCACAATTTGCAACACCACACAACTACTTGAAACAATGGCTTTTGTGAACATCTGAGTACAGATTCAAAGCAGAACTAGAATTATCGCCTCGTGGTTGTATGCCTCCGTCAACCAGTCAAGTTGTTTACACTCGTGTCTGTCCAAAATGTCATCACTTTGTCATTGTATCCTGTTAGACATTGTCATAATTAGCATATGAATACATGAGATTTGGCCAAAACCATGTTTTCTTTTGTGAGGTCACTCCGTCCGTTGACCTTTGACCTAATCGTTCACCAGTTCAAGTGGACATTGTGCCAAATGTGAAGAAATTCCCTCAAGGTGTTCCTGAGATATTGTGTTTACGAAAACGGCACAAACGTGAGGTCACGGTGACTTTGACCTTTGACCTCTTCCTACCAAAATCGAATGAGTTCATCCTTGAGCCCGAGCGGACATTTGTGCCAAATGTGAAGAAATTCCCTCAAGGTGTTCCTGAGATATCGCTTTCATGAGAATGGTATGGACGACCCAAAAACATAACGCCTGTGCGTCTGCGACAGCTCAGCACTCAAAGTTCCCACACTGTATGTGACAGTGAAGTTACACATGCACACATTTCAGTTACAGCAAGTACAAATTTGGCCGTGATATCTGCACAAATTTGAACTAGTTGAAAGATGATATGGATCGAATATTTACAGTTAGATTATTCCATTATTATCAGAGGGCGCTTTGAACGTAAAAGCTTTCTTAGCTATCGACTTAGAGAGTACAGGAACAGGGAAAAAAGAGCTGTATAGAGTGTCTCAATTGATAATTAGAGGAAAAAGTTTTACATAGTGAGTGTAATTGAAATGTATACATTTATAAAGAAACTGCAGCCAATGTCGCTGTCTTCTTATGATGGGAGAGGGCAAATTAAGAGCTTCATACATTGTATTTAAATGCATGATTGAGAGATGACATAAGTTCTTATGCAATACGCCTCTCTGTCCGTAACTTGCCACGGTGCTGGGAGTGCTGACAGCTCTTTCAAGCAGCCACGCTTCAACACATGGACTGGGCTTTGTCCTGCAGCAGCCACATTTAGAGAGAGGAAGCAATCCATCAGCCTGCCACGGTGCGGCTCCGCAATCAAGCATTCCTCACCCATATGCTTCTGTAATCAGCTGAGAGACGCATAGAAGATGCGACCGAACTGCAAAAAAAGGCACAGGGAGGAGGCTGTCATTTATCCTTAGATGGATACATCATGAACTGGTCACCGTTTCATTTGGCTGACTTTCTGTTAATATGAACAGGAAAGAGAAGAAAGTGAATGAAAGACGGATACTAAATGACATGAGTGGAAAAAGAGCACATATAGTGACTCATATGAACCATACACACTTCCTTTTCATCTGCATTCTCTCTCTTTAAGATTGTCACTCCATCACGTCTTCTTTTTCTCTTTCCATCCGTCTTGTATTATATGTACTGGATAGCATTTCAGCTCGGCCTGTCGGAACTCATTGAGCCGATTGCAGATCTATATGGAAAAGAGCACTCACACGCCCGCCGTCCTGCCCTTCTTTTCCAAAACCACTGGCATATCAAGTACAGAGCGCTCACTAGTAGGTCAACAAGGAAATATGGCCCATGGGACACATATTATGGGTTTTCACCAAAGCCTCAAGATAAACACGGCTCAAAAATATACCCATCCTCCCCTCCAAATTTCCCCTCAGGCTCCCGCCCGACAGCGAAGAGGAGCTTTAAAGCTACTCTTTTGGAAGAAAAAAAAAACTCACAGGACATGAGGCTGTTGTAGCCACGCAATGCCAAGTTTCAAGAAACTCAGAATCCAAGAAGCATGACCACAAGATAATGGCAAACGAAAATAGCTGACATCACTTCTCTGTATGTAACCGGAGGCGAAACAGGGGCGGCGTCCTCGCCAACTGAAGAGGAGGACCAGCGGTGCCAACTGAATGCTGAGAACTGCGTGGGGAAATCATTCATGTCTGTCTTCACTAAGCAGTAGCATTACACAATCATCGGATTAATTTGTGATTATTTTCCACTTTATTTACATCATTGGTGTGATGTCATATCTGTCAGGGGTGTTTAAAGCAGCTATAATCAATATTCTGTCAGTTGGTCCACACTGAAATATCTCAACACCGACTGGATGGATTGCCATGTCACACTTTGTACAGATATTTGTGGTCCCCAAAAGATTTGTTCTCACGCAACCATGAAGTTGACATTTATGTTTTTTAGTAAAAACCCTACTCTCTGAGATTCAGCATCTTTTAGCTCATTGTTGTGGTTTTCCAGCCCCCGACTTTACTGTTTTGGTTCATTCTCATGGCTCTCATGCTGCTGTTTTGCACCAGAAAAGATCTAAAAACACACTGTATGCTACCTGTCCAGCAACAGTAGACAGACAAGGGGGAAGGGGCTATATTTCTGGAGTTTCTGGTGCCAAGACTTCCTTTTACGTGCGCTGCTCGTGTTTTTTCAGTCCGATTAACAACTTGAGATGCGAGACTGGAGTTGGAGTTGAGAGACGGCGTGTACGACCGGATTGTTTCACAAGTAGCAAGTTTACGAGCTAATTTTAAATCAATAAAAAGCTAAATCATCGTCAGACGATAGCCGGTAGGTTCTGAGATTGCATTTCAGCTAACTAAAGCTATACTCAAATCTTGCCTACAGATTGTACATGTGAATGCAGAATCTTTTGTTACTAGCTGGTGAACACAGTGGGACATTTAACAGCTGAAGAGCCACATATTTCCCTCAGGAGTTGGTGGAGACCAAAAACAGAGCTAAAAGGAGAGTGAAAATTGGACTCAGATGGCTGCAAACACGACTCCTAATGAATGAGAACGTTGCTACATATCTGCTGGATGTGCAAATAGACAAATGTTTGTAACAACATCATAACTTAAAACATGAAAGCATGTTCATTTTGTGTTCATAACTTGCCTCTGCTGCCCCCAAAAGGACAAAAAGTCAGTTAAAGTCAGTCGATGCAGGTTCAAAGCTACTGTTCAATGAGCAGTTTTATGATGCGGCCTACAAGTTTTATGATGCGGCCTAAAAAAAATGTCCACGTCTTTAAGTCTGTGGGTAGTGATTGCACGGGGAAATGTCAAATTATCTACGATATGGAGTTACAGGACTTGGGCAATGATGATAGGTTGCTGCTCGTCATGGGAGCCTGTATCCGTGTATCTGAGTGTATTGTGGGTAATGCGTTTCTGTGTGTGAGAGTCAGAGCTACAGAGACAGAGAGAGAGAAAGAGATGAGAAACTGTCTGTGTGTAATATCTACACTGGTATGCCAAGTAATACATCATTCCCTTAAATACACTGTGAGGAAAGTTTATATTGCAAAACTCACGCCTCGGGCTATGTTCCTTTATAGTTCTGTCGAAATGTGGAAATCACATCCAGTTTCTCTTTCACAGTTTACAAAACAAAAACCGGCAAGCGCACGCTCATGAAAAGAAACCTCATGTGTCCTCCTTTAAGGTTAGCGTCAAGTCAAAGCTTGCCCAGGTGATGGAGAGGGAGAGGAAACGTTTGGATGCATGGCTGAAGAGTAACCGCACAGGAAGAGAGCTGCAATGGATCAGCGCACCCCCAACCCATCCCACTCCCACATAAAAAAAAAACCCTCTACCCTGTTTTCACAGGAGCTTTTGGGCTTACAGCTGTCTAAATATGCTACTGTAGTGAACTCCCTACCAGTGAGGTGTTTGCACCGTTATACAGGCAGCAGCTGCTCAGGCGGTAAAGCTGAAAAGCAGGAGAAGAGAGGAAAGGAAAAAAGAAAATCCACGAGCATGCTGCCCATAATAATACCCAGCATTACTTCTGTCTATCTTGACTCCTAATTGGAACTATTTTCCGGGGGGCTAGATTCCCTTTATTATACCTTGCTTATTTCAAAGTATAAGAAAGCGACAGATAGAGGGAAAACGCTCTGTAAAATGTGTGCAAACAAATTTTCTCAAAGACCAATCAATTATGAGAGAGAGAGAGAAAAAAAAGCACCGACTTCTCAACACCTGAAATATTTTCTGTTGCAGCCTTTAAAGCTCAAGAGCAGCATCTTGTGTCTGAGAGACAAAACTACAAGTCCCTTTAAAGCTCATCTCAAAAGCTGTTCAACAGGTTGTAAAGGCAGACTGACTGATGAGTTCAGCTTCTCAAAATAGCGTTTCATTAAGTTGAATATGATTATGTTGCATGTATTATTTATTATTCAACAGCTGCAAAAAAGGGTAGCCTACAGGTCAAGTGACAGTAAGCAAGAGACCAACCAGATCTGTTGACTCTGACCTTTGACCTTTACAGAGAGGTCAGAGCCAGAGGGTTTGATTGTATTTTTTTTTATTTTCTGCCTTTTTTGTTTGAGTGTTTGTTTGTTTTTCTTCTTTTCTTTTCTTTTATTTTTATTTTTTATTTTGGTTTTATTTGTCTTGAACATGTTTTTATTGTGTTTTTTGAAATGTGTGATATGTATTGTTACATGTTATGTTTTTGTTGTGTGTGGACCCCAGGAGGAGTAGCTGCTACCCTGGTGGCAGCTAATGGGGATCCGAATAAAGAATAAGAATAAGAATAAGAATAAGGCAAGAGAAAAGAGATATTTCTTAGCGGGTCAGAACAATAAAATACTCATACAGGAACAGGGTTTCTATAAAAAAAAATCTTGAGAAAAGAACGCAAATCTGCGAGCTCCAAATATCAGTTTCAACTCCCGGCTGCCTCGTACGCACACACAGACACACACAGAGTCCACGGGGGGCGCAACAGAAGAAGGACGAGA
>CAKAKQ010032655.1:1267-19344 GCA_916700675.1 Helicolenus avius
TGCTATACAAGAAAATGACATTGTCAATTACATTTCAAAGGAAAAGTTTTTTTCTCCCGGGTTACTTTAATTTATATTTATATTAGTTTGTGTCCCGTGTGGAACCAAAAGTCAACGTTGTCTTATTTAAATGTACTTCTCTAAATTAAATAACATAACAAATATACTTATTTTAAGTAGTTTTGTTGTGTTTTATTTCAATGTACAACATTAATCACATGTTTAAAACTGAGACCATAATCCAGGAGAAAATATGTTTTCCTCAAAATATAATTGAGAATGCAGTGTAGTTGTATGGGAACATCATTTTGTAGGAGACAGGGTTGATCCTACACCCATTATGCAGCCTAACAGCATTTTTGTTACACCCTCCCTATCAGATAACAACATTTTTCAAACGCCATGCTGCAGTTTGCAACGCAGCTTACAAATTAAGTCTCCAAACCAAAGCAGCGATACCTGGGTGGTCACTTTATAATACCCATCACTTATAAATGGTAAATTGATATTTAATTAAACTTTGTTTATAATTATAATCATAATATGATAATCGTCAGTTGCAACTTTATAATAGCCATCCAAATAGTGTTTATATATGGTTTACAAACCAATTATTAACCATTAACAAAGTGTTACTAATATCTGGCCACTCTATCTATGTAACGTTTATAAACGTTTTCTTTATTTTCTTAAATGTTCAGAGTTTATAGCATTGCTCACAATTACTAAACATTAATTATAATTTCATGGTTTGTTAACAGTAATAACTATTAACAAAAATGCAATTAACTATCAATTTACCATTAAATGCTGGTTATTATGAAGTGTTGACAACTTGACAGATGCAGTTGAGTGCCCCTTTAAATTTTAATTTCATTTCAGAATCACAATGGGAAAGACAAAAAAAATGCTCCAAAGGTAGGTAAGGATGTAAGGCTAGACTTGCATGGTAGAAATGTATAGATTTCTTAGCTAGCCTTCGTATTTTAAGGCATTAGCCCAGAGCTATTTAATTCCCAGGCCTCAACACTAATAGTTTAGTCTCCTAAGCAGCGAATTGATCAACTGAAGTTATTGAGTGAAATGGATGGTCCGTAAGTAGCGTTCCCACGTGCATTACAGTCCCACAGTAGGCAGGAAGAGCAATAATCAAGGCCGTCTTGGTGATGTTGGAATATCTTGGTCTTTGCTTACTGCTCTAAGATGAAGATCCATTAGTCCTGAGGGCAATAGGATCAAAACTCACAATTCTCTATGTCTGTCGGATTACATGAAATAGAAATATGTAATTGAATGACTTTTTACGTCAGGAGGTATGGCCGAGAGCATTGCATTTTGAAGTCTTTTTTACTGTGAATGTCATCATATATGACTAAAACTGTAAATTAGCTTAAACATTCCCCGAGCAGTTGATGGAAGCGCTTGAATCTCTCGAGGGCTCCTATTCCGGAAGTAAATTATTTCCAAAACACAGCTGTGTCTAATCAGAGGCATGATTTGCAAATTGAGCACATTCACATTCATTCATTACGAATTATGTCATCATTATGATCAACAGCGCTCCCTATATTGGATGCAGCGCATATTACTGTCGTTCACATAGAAGTGAAAGTACTCCATATTGACTGATGTTAATTACGGGCTGCTCTCAAAAAGTACAGACATATTTAAACATCACTTAGATTTGACAACAGTATAATTATTATACACCGTCGGAGTGTGCTTTATGGCATATAGAGCAATTTCCAGAGGCAGTCACTAATTTTCTATAGAGGTAATAACTGCACGGCAGGGTAACTTCAGATCAATTGATGTCCTAAAGTTCCAACAACACAAACTATGATCAATCCAGTTGTTCTCTGAGACCAAAATCCCTCGGAGTAAAAATAGTCCAGATGTCAGAAACCAGTTGAATGCCTCCGCAATGACTTTCTCTTTGCAAAGCCCTGGGGATGAGCAATACAACAATGGCGAGACACCACATATTGTAGCTGGAGAGATATTACAAATCTAAGCTGTTTGGGCTTTTTCAACAGTCTCACTGCGGGAGCCCACAGAAGAATTTTTCTCTCATTCAGTGGGACGGAATTGCCCGGCTTTGCTCAGCTTTCAATTATTTAAAAGGAGTCACAAGGAGAAAGATGAGGGTGAGAAAATCCTGTTTCTCTCACATTACACCGCAGAGGAGAGCCCTTGAGATCAGTTGTCTTATAAAATAACACACAGTGCTCTGAAATACTTTTATTTTCCCTTTTTTTTTTCTCTCAATCATTGCTTGACTGTGGAATTACTTTGTCATTGTATCAAAATCACATCAATACCAATACTCATGCGTCTCGCTCAAGGTGCTTTCATTATCAAAAAGCCAGACGGTCTGCTGAGCCTTAGCATTTTAAAAAATGAACCAAAGGACATCAGATGATTTTCAGTTATTACTTCAGCGTGAGCTTTAAAAGGGAAGAATTACTATCCAGCAGTCATTGCTATGAGATGGCCAGCACGCAGCCAACAAATCCATATTTCACCCACAGATATAAACGACTGCGGTATTTAAAACACTATCATTTAGTACAATATCAGGGAAGCCAGGAGAAAAGTTGGCTCAACTTATTAGGGCAATATAAGTAAACTTAAAATCTCTAGGCGGTTAAATAACTTGCTTATATGGGTTAGAGCGCTTTGTCATTTTTTTTGCAGAAATGGGATAGAAAACAAGCTAAACAAATCCATTGAGAATATTTTCACATGTGTAGTATTTTAAAGGCTGTCAAGATTTGTCCAAATGACCCAAATGCCTGTGTTGGAAATAACAACAACACAAATAACCAATTATCAACTAGCCTTCATAGCAAGATTGTCATGATGTCTATAAAGTCCATATCAGTGATGTATTACTGGCATATATATAGCACATTAAAATAGCATGATAACACTGTATATCAATTAAAATATTTAATCACAATTAATCAGATAATTGTTCATAATTAATTGTGTTTAATCGCAAATTAATCACACATTTTTGTATCTGTTAAAATGTACCTTAATGGGAGATTTGTCAAGCATTTAATACTCTTATCAACTTGGGAGTGGGCAAATATGCTTGCTTCATGCAAATGTATGTATATATTTATTATTGAAAATCAATTAGTAACACAAAACAATAAGACATATTGTCCAGAAACCCTCACAGGTACTGCATTTAGCATAACAAATATGCAGCCTGATAGGCAACAACAGCTGTCAGTGTGCTGACTCGACTATGACTTGCCCCAAAACTGCATGTGATTATCATAAAGTGGGCATGTCTGTAAAGGGGAGACTCGTGGGTACCCATAGAACCCATTTTCATTCACATATCTTGAGGTAAGAGGTCAAAGGACCCCTTTGAATATGGCCATGCCAGTTTTTTCTTGCCCAAATGTAGCATAAGTTAGGAGCGTTATTTAGCCTCCTTCCCGATGCTAGTATGACATGTTTTTTATAGTTTCATATGATGCTAGTATCTTCATTTTAGCTTTAAAACTGAACCTGATACAACCTGAAAATCGCAAGTTGCGTTAATAAATGAAAGAAATTAGTGGCGTTAAAACAAATTTGGGTTAACGCGTGATAATCGCGTTAACTTTGACATCTCTGTACAGAACATATACTACATATCTAATTTCTTCTCTGTTACAATGGTTTATCAAACACCCTGATAAACCTTAACATGCCAGCAAAGATGAAGGAGGAGAAAAATGACAAAATGCATAAATCCAAACATTCTGATAATTGGTAAGCAAACAAACATGTTCAACACCTGAGGTAGCTTGTTGGTGCTTTTCCAAACAAAAATGTAAATGTAGTTTACAAATAATCTTAACTACATCGCCTATGTCAAACAAATCTTTTTGAAAGAACAGTCGGGTGGTAAAAAAAAGCAAGAAAACATTATTCTTCTCTTAACTTTCCAGTCAAAGTTCATGGACAACCAATAGCCAAACACCTAAGAAGTGCATTTTACACAGCAGCAAGTACAACTTGAGCTGAGGTTTCCAAGGAAACACAAAAGCAGCTTTGGCAGGTTGGTTCTGCATGTTGCACAAACACATTACAAGCCTCTGACCAGTGGGTTGACTTCTGCTCTTTCACTCAATGCAATTCAAAGAAGGAATGTCCTCCTTTTCTGTTTCACATAATTGATTTTTTGCACCGCTTGCATCTTTGAAAAGGACAACATCGGGTGTAGAACAAGCTAAACACACATTCGGTGCTTTTCTTTGTGCATTTCCATCAACTGCCTGTTACATCGTTTTATTTTGCACATGTTCATGTGGTGTGTGTGTGTGTGCATGTACTTGTGGAATACATATACAGCTGTCGACACTTGACTGAACAAAAATGCACATATTTAGTTTATTTGCTCTCCGTTTGTCCAAAGAGGAGTAGCTTGAGAACATTTTGTTCTTCTTATTCAGCAACAAAAAAAAAGTAAATGAATTTAGTCAGAGTACATTCACGACTGTTGGCTGCCTACACCCAGTGATCTGCTGCTGGCCTCTATCTCACTCTGAAAAACTCCGTCCCAAGAAACTTTCTCTAATGTGGAGGTCACTTCTGCTGCACCGGCTACTTTATATCTGACGTGGAGGTTGGAGGAACCACCTGGTGTTGTCACCAAAAATTACAGATTGTTTGCGACAAAAAGCCCAGTCATTTGATTGTAACAGCTGCTGACAGCACACCTCTTTTCACTTGGGACTTTGAGGTGGACTGCCATTTATGAGACAAGACAGCTTTCGCTATTGATGTTTTGAAACTCCAGACTAATAACACTTAAATTCGATTTTAGGGCTGTGCGATATAGGAAAAAACATCATATCACAGTGTTTTTCCTCATATCCATTGTAGGCTTTGTTGTCAAATCCCAACTCATCAAATACCGGCGCTTGGTCAGTGGTTCTAAGCTTCGAACTATGACACTCTCAGGGAAGTGATATGAATCCTGCTATAGCGAAGGCATGACCTGCCTCTGACTAGCCCTACTCTTCCTCTGATTGACTTACCATGATATACCAGCCCTAACCCCGACCAATCTCACTCATCGTGCCTAAACCTAACCAATCCAACCAACGAAGGCAGCGAGTACAAGCCAATCAGAGGCGTAGTAGGGCGGGTCATGCTTTCCCATATAGCAGGATTCGTAATTTAGCGTCAGCAATGGCGTGTCAGTTTCCGCTTCAACATTCAGTCTCTACTCAAAATAAACTTCAGTGTTTAAAGGAAACGTACAGTTTTTGCTCGACTTCCAATGGAGCTTTACAGTTTGGTTTAGGCAACAAAACAACTTGGTTTAGGAAAAGGTTGTGGTTTGGGTTAAACTAAGTATGCTTGATACCTAACTTACGTACACGGCATTCGTGAAGTATGTAAGTTACGTAACAAAACTATGGTCAAATATCTCAACATTGACTTGGTTTCACACGGGACACAAACAGCGGTCTCCTGGGTGAACATTTAGTTTGACCCACATATCCACCAAGACGCAGAAAGAATGCCTTAGTGCGTCGGAATCAGGCGTCATGGGGCGGTAATTGACGAGTTTGGAGTGCGAGCGGGTTGCAAATTGAGATAACATTGCTCAAAGGCATCTAAACTGCTGTTGAGGAGGAGCTTTGGGTTTTCTTCAGGCTCCATTGTTGGTGTGAATCTGCTCAGTGGTAAAGTGTGGATGAGTAAGTGTTTGTGTGTGAAGCATGAGTGCATCTACAGCAAAACATCGTGTGGGAACATAAAAAGTTTTGGGAAAACTGTACAGTAGCTTATTGATGATGAGCACTACAGGAGAGATGTCACTTTTGACCCCATTAGGGCAGTGAGCGGCTTTAACTGGGAGTCTGAGCTGCACAACTTTGCCCTGCAGACAATAGATGTGAATGTACACCTTCTGCCTGGTTATCCCAGACTCAGCTCATCTGGAAGAATGGTACGAGCCAGTGAGGAAGATATCCCTTGTTCTGACAAGATCTGTGACACATCCAACAGCAGAGACCAAGTGTTCCTGGGGTGAATTTACCTGAGGACTATTTTGAAACATTAAAGACAGACTCAAAGCTCCGTGATCCAAGAAAGCAGCATAAGCTGAGAGCTTGCCACTCTTCAAAGTACACTGGAAAACAGATGTGTTGTTACACTACGGCTTGGCACTTCTGAAACAGGAGCAGATTGAGATATAGTAAAGAAAACAAAGCAAGTGCTGCTGCAGGTAGTCAAGCATGTGCCAGGTATTTAAATGGCGCAGATGCACATGCACAGATAATTCATGGCAGTTGCAGAGTTGCACGCCTGATAAAGGAAAATAAAAAAGGTGCTGCAGAGAGGATACAGATTACAAGGAATAAAAAAACAAAAACACTAGAGCAGCATGCAGCCAAGTGCTCTATAAAAAAGGATATATTTCGTGCAGGTGGGCAGCGTTAAAGCTCCCAAATTGCTGAGTTAACTGCCACAGTTGTGCCACATTTCAAATAAAGGCTGTCCCCAATTTTCATTTTATCACTGGGTGGCCGCTTAAGCTTCACACTGTATCAAAAAAAGGCATTAAAGCATCCTCGGAAGCCGATAAACAAGGACAGGTGACTTAGTGCAACAACTCCTCACATTTTAAATAGCCAAGCTATTTGGCAAGATTTCCTCGAGGATACAGAGAGTGTGACTTGAGTGGGAATTGAAGATATTTTTTTTACATTTTATTCATTTAATCAACATTTTAGTGCTAATGACTTGGTTTGGAGCTTTGTCAAATACAGGGTTTTGTTCTTTAGCAGTTGAGTTCAGCCTTTTTGGGGCCCTAGGCAAAATAGTGCTCTGGCTCACATTAGCAAAACCACTCATATTCTAGCTATTTGGGCCAGCTAATAGCACCCATATTAGCCTCCTGGAGAATGAGTCATTACACGTGTCACTCGTGAGGTCTAAGGCTCCTCTTAATTAACTTGAATTATGTTACAGTACGCCGCTGTTTTTTTTTTTTTTTTTTAGTAGTAAGTGTCCTCTCTGTTTGCTTTGTTCTCGGGCAATAAACTTGACAACCCCGTCTTTTGTGCCAGGGTCCTCTTCAGCTCTGCCAGGTTATTTTCCTTGTTTCCATGGATACTGTACACATCCATTGCCAGAAATGGTTGGGCTACACCAGAGAGATCCCGGCAGGTTTGTTCTTGTTCTTGTTTTTGTTGATGAGCTCTGTAAGGGAGGACCTCTAGATTAGTATATGGTTTCACAGATCAGCTCGATCTCCTGATGGATGGATGTAAAATTGTTATGATACATGTTTGGTTGTGAACTGAATATGTTATATTATAAGTGATGTAAAAATAGCATAGGAAGTAAATCAAGACAATGCATTGATAGAGGAAAAACACATCATCAGGGGATTCATGTTTAACAGGGATCTACAATTAACTAGTATAATTATTCTGATGAGAGCAGAAATAAGTACTTGCACATACAGTAGCATATTAGAGAATTACTTTTTTAAAGTGAGATTTAATTGAAAGTGAAGGACGTCATACACACCCCCACAAAGAGAGAGAGAGAGAGAGAGAGGAGTCACACCACACATGAATTGTGTGAGAGACTGTGACACCTTGCAAGCTGACAGCATCTCACTGGTTGACAGTTTTAAATACCTGTTACTTAAAAGAACAGTGTGTATAATTTAGGGGAATCTATTGGCAGAAATTGAATGTAATATTAATATATAGTAGTATAGTATGTTTCTTTTAGTGTGTAATCGCCTGCAAATAAGAATCATTGTGTTTCCTGTTACCTTAGAATGAGCCATTTATATTTACACACGGAGCTGGCCGCGATGTTTCTACAGTAGCCCAGAACGGACAAACCAAACACTGGCTGTAGATAGGGCTACTCGCATTTTTGCATCGGCCACCGTAGGTCTGGAGATGGAGATTCTGGAGACCGGAGATGTTTCAGTCGGTAGCAATCTGCTACTTCACCGCTAGATGCTGCCAATTCCTACCCACTGCACCTGCTGCTCTGCACGACAGTATGAACTGGTTAACCTTGGTGACTATTAGTGTCTTTTGTTTTAGTCCATTTACTTAGTATATTGTAGCAAGCTGACAAGCTAACTGATGGAAACCTGTAGAATGCTAACCATTCGCAGGGCAGATAATTAGTCATGTGCAAAATCTTTGTGTAACCCTTAAATAGTCATATTGTATTCAGAAATTTTAACAAACCAGAATTTTCTTTCCATCTATTTAATAATGATAATGGCTTGTGCCAAACTTTTCTCCAGTACTTGGATAGTGCAAATCTTGAGTACAGAGATTTAGAATGGCAACAGTAGGTTGTGTCTCGCAACCGTTGCACCTCATTGTGAAGTTCAGAAATAAACCTAGTAATTGAGGTAATGGTACGGTAATAAGACCGTGAACTTGGCCAGTAAATAATTAGCTAAATGACATTCTTTCAGTTAGTAGCATGAGACGGTTTGACAGTATTAGTTACCTCCTCTCCTACTTGTCCTTTCCCTGATCTTCAGTCTAACGTTACTCGGCGAGAAAACACGTCGGTGGTGGATTTCTGACTCCACCCATTTCGGTTTAACTCAGCCAACGATACCATGTCTGTCTGGAGAGCACCTCTCACTCGGAGTAATGGTTGCATAATTTAAAACCCCAATCTACATGGAATTTAATAAGTTAATGTTTCCTCACACACACACAGGATACATAGCACATTACCATTTTATCATGTGACACGGGCCGATGACAGCCAACAACAGAAGGCGACCGCTGATATCCAAGCAAATCTTTTAACTGATTATCCTTCTTTTTTGTAACAATTAAAATATGTCAGGTGATGCCTTGTGAATAAAAGCACAAGTAACCATGGTAACAAGGTAACAGCAACAGTTATCTCCAAAAGAAGCACAAAATATGCTCAAAACGGTCTGCCTGAAAAGAACAGAAGAAAAGAAAATTAATTCTTACTTTATTTGCTGGCCTGGTCAAGAGTGCTTTTGAGATAATGTTCCCCTATCTAATGAAATAATTCAATATACACCTTCAAAAGTATATTTTAGACTGGATCCTCATTCTAAAAATAAATATAACACCTGCACATCATATATACATTTATCTTAACAAATCTGAAAATAAATCCATCCTTCAGGGTGTTTGCCTTGTTATTATACGAGTAGATTACAATTAATTATTTCTGTCTCGATGGGTAATTTCCTTTGCAGCCTAATCAAAACAAAATACTGCAGCAAACTTCGTTCTCCGCATTTCCATAAATGACACAAGACATTTACTTGCCTTGAGCACCACCTCCTACCCAGGGCCCAACGCTATAATGAATTTATGAGGAATGGACCTTGTTTCTCACCAGATATGCAGAGCCTGACTTTGCCATTAAAGATAATTAAACTTGCTCAAAGAAATGAGTCGCGGGGAGCTATCGGGAAAGGTCTGATTGCTTAGACCCCATGTTATATAAGTTTAATTCGAAACTAATCTGTGCAAGGTAAATGCATTTGCTCTGAACTTGAGGCCAAATAAAAAAATGTTGCATTCTACCATCAATTATGCTCGTCCACCGACAGGGCCTCTACAATAAGGCTGTGGTAAATGTAAAATTAATGGAAAAGGGGGGAATGCAGCGTAGTGTTTAAATTACTAATGATGCGGAAAACAATGGTACGAAAACAACACATTCCTGGGATTGAATTGGTATCTGTGGCCTTTAACATAATCCTGTGCCATAGAGCTGGAGATAGTTAATAATGGAAGCACTCTTGCAACAGAATACTATTCATACTGGGTGATGGAGTATTGAGAGGAAATAGTAAAACCCCCAAGTGTGACTTTAAAGGAATAGTTCAACCATTTTAAGAAACATGCTCATGTTTTCTTTTTAAGAGTTAGATTAATATTATCTGTGTGTTAAGTACAGAACTGGAGCTATAAGGAGCTAAAGTTTAGTTTATTTACTGCTTTGCTTTGATAAAGTATTGATAAACAATACTTTATCCATCTACCCAGAAGCTTTTTTTCTGTAATTATTTATAAAACCACATTGTTTTCCTATTTGTGTGCATATTAAATAAACGAGATACAGTCCATTAATTTGTCCAGTCTGTCATCAGGATTCAAGCACTCTGCTGCCATCTTGCATCTATACATTTGTGAAGTACACCGGTACAGGTAACGTGGCAGCAATCCTGTCAAATGAAACCAACAACATCTGTACACTGTTCCTAGCTATACCTGTGGAAAGTAACGCAGTGTAATTTTTATATACCCCACAAAATAAATTAGTGTGTAATCCACATAATTGTGAACCAGGAAGTATAAAGAGCGACAAACGCAGTGTAAGGAGTAGGTCGGGGTGGATGGGTGGGTCAAAAAACACCAGACATTGAAACCAAAGGCCAACATTGATTTATTTGTCACATACATTACGTACTTCGTTAAATGCCACTTCTCTAGTTATTCCCTTCCCTAAATCGTTGCCTAACTAACTACGTAGTTTTGTTGCCTAAACCTAACCAAGTTGTTTCCCGTGAAGTTTATTTTGAGGCTGGAGTTGAAGTTGACACATGCGTCAGGTGTTGCTGGACATAAGGAGAAAAACGCACAAAAATTGTGTAATACATTTTTAAAATAAAGATATCATACAAACCGTTTTATGAGGACAAGATGATTTGTCAGCTTCAGAGGTGTTGGTATGTGTATCTTTGTGCTTTGGAGCGAGCGAGCCAGGCCTGCTATTTCCCCGTTTCCAGTCTCTATGCTAAAATAACCAAATCTCCTCCCTGCTTCAAGTTAATGCACAGAGAAGAGAGTGGGATGAATCTTCTCATCTAACTCTTGAAAAGTGAGCTAATAAGGGCATTTCCTGAAAATGCGAATCCTTTGCTTTACGGTGCTTTTTTTTTCTATTGCATAATTACATGACAATTATTGTGTAAAATAAATGAATGAGATTGTGTTATATGAAGAATTCATATGTTGGTTTGGACCTTTTTTTTGTAAGTTTTACAAGTCATCTGATAAACTTTAAGAGGGAAAACTAAACAAAGACAAAACAACATATTTATCATGGTCTAGTGTTGTTGCTACAACCAGTCCACTCTTTATCAGATCAAACACAGATCTTCCGTCTTACAGAGCAAAGACAACATTACACAAACCAAACAGGGGTTCTTCATCCCTGCTGGGCAATTAGGCCTGTATACTTTCACTCGCAGTTGTGTATGAAGCTGCAAACACACACACACACACACACACACACACACACACACACACACACACACACACACACACACACACACACACACACACACACACACACACACACACACACACACACACACACACACACACACACACACAGAGAACACCTATTTATAATTCATGTAGAGAGACCACACAAGACTAACCTTGATCTGTCCTAGAACAATGCATCACTGTATTGCACAAATCTCTAATAGCGAAAGCATCTGTGTGATTTGTGTTTTACCACGGCTCAAATTTAACGCCGCAATGAAGAAAATCCACAGACTGCTTGTCGGGAGAAATAATAAAAGAAGTGGTAGAGGAGTCTGCGTAGGTGGTTGTTTACATACGAGAGGATAGATGAGCCTCCCTGCATGTATTGTGGGTTGGAAGATTTAATGGGTGGGCTCAGTGCAGGAAATAGGGAACGGACAAAAAGGATGAAGTGCGTTGTCTCTTTCAGCCAGAGATAGAGATCTCGATCACATTCAGACAATTCAGTTTGAGGCATTATCCACGTATAAATCCCCCAGATTTCAAATGGACCAAATTAAATCAATAAAACTTAAAGAGCAAGGCGCTATTAAAAACACACAAGCACAAGAGACTTGGAATGAACCCAGAATGAGAGAACATCAAGGAGTCCATTTTTTTTCTCCAGTATTTTATTTTATTTTACCTGCTTTTTTTATTCCTTTCCAAATTGTAGCTTTAAAATTTATTGTATTAAACAAAATGGATTGTTGCCCTTGAAAAGGATGTTATGTTATAGGTTTTAATGTTGAGTATGATGATCATTATAATAACAATCTCATCAGTGTCGGCGTTAGGGGGCAGGCCTAAGGGGTCTAGGCCCGTCCAAAAAGGTCACTGTGCCCTCTCAGCTGAATTCTCTCCTAACAAAAAAAATAAAATAAACTTAAATACTTTTATAGCTATAAGTAAAACTAAGTCATACAGTTTGGTAATGGAAGTATTTTTTATTGGACTAGTCCATAAAACACACCTCTCCCTAGCCAATTAAAACCAACTACCATATCCACATTGTATGACCAGACAATGGGCACGATCTCACTCGAAAATTGCGAAACAAATGGAAAGAAGTTCTGTTGAGGAGATTTCGCACTTGCAGTCGGAGACTCCAGCTGTTCTAGTGGTGAGTTCATAAATCCAAAATCATGCATCTTGATAAACTGCTGCTTTGTAGTAGAGTATACACTGTGAGTGGAATTATTTGCACGTTTGTAATTGTGGCTACATGATCATGTGAAGGTGGTCCAATGTACTGTATAGGTTTATTGAATTCAAAACATTTATATTTCCCGCTGTGCATCTTAGTTTATAACCTCTGTTTTTGTGGACGTGATAGCATGTGTATGCGTGCGTGCACCCCTGTGCACATAATTGACAGTATATATATGGCTCTTGTTCATAGTTTGTTAATGTCTCCCATGACAAAGTTGATTGCCCGTACGTTTCTAATGCTCTGGCGCTGACCCTGATTATTAAATGCTATATGTTCAAATAAATAAATAAGTTATTAATGTTAAATTTGCTAGTGGTTGTTGAGCTTGCTTGCGTAAGACTAGAAGCTGACGGCAAGTGATTGGCTGAAAGGTGTGAGGCGGGCACTGGTGACATTTCATTATGAAATAAAGTGTCACGTTATGAAAAGTGACATTTTGAGATGAAAATAAACAAAATAAAATTGTAATTACCGAAAATTTATTCCTTTCCAAATTGTAGCTTTAAACTTTATTGTATTAAGCAAAATGGATTGTCCAATATTTTGGTTCATATAGTCTAGTTTACACAATGTATTCAATGTGTTTCAAAATATATTATTTATTTAGTATTGAACATTTATGGGCTCCATACAGTAGATATATTATTTCAAAAGATTTTAAACAGATCTAAATAAAACCTACCGTTGTGCCAGCTTTATTCAACGGTGTTCTACAATCCAGTGATAAACTGTGAACCTCTAGGCATCATGATTCTAGCACATATTCTTTGAAGCTCTGTCTGTCTGTTCTTCATTACTTCCACTCACTTTGAGTCCTGCAAACAAGTAGTTGCTGTGTTTGGACTCCTTCAAACAACCATTTTCTTACAGGACTGGCTCCTCGGTTCAGTAAACACCACTTAACGAAAAGGAAGAAAGTTTAGGGCTACAAATATCTGGACATCCTGCAATTTGCATTTGAAGATGAGTTCACAGTTGCTAGCGTATAGATATATTGTAATGTCTAGAAAGCATAAAGCGGAAAGAACGCGCCCAGCCAGCTGTGCTCACCTCCTTAACATCACCTAACAGGGAAAGTGAAAGGCCCTAGGGGAACTTGGCTCTTCTGCCTCTTGCTCAGAGCCCTTCCTATGGTTGGTGAAACGGCTCCTATGGAAGACCATTTACATCCCCTTCCATTGGAAGTGTTGCCCCACAGCCTCGTTAAGAGCTACTGACACGCATTCATCTGTTCATAAGCCTCTTGTGTAAAGATTCATTCCGTCTGCAACATCTGGTATTTTTCCTCCGTGAATGCTCCTCCTCAGACAACAAATATCAGTCGCAATAGAAAGTCTCCCCTGGTTCAGACTGTCGTGCTTCAGCGGTATGCCAGCCAGCAAACAGCAAACTTATTCGGATATCAATAAATCATGTTGAGATACAGATTCACACAACACTCGATGATGGCATACTGCTTAAGTTGAATGTTGTGCAATTGAATAGAAAATAATGCGTAGTTTTAGAGCTTCAACCACAGATTATTTTGATCATCAATAATCTATTTATTTTTTGGTTTCATCAGTTGTCTGGTCTATAACATTTACCCGACCCGCCAGATGCTTTGTTACAAAGAACCATCTGAGATTCCGTCATTGGAAACGGTTTGGAAAAGGGCAGCCAGGCACTTTCAAAAATATTTGGAAGGTGATTGGATGAACTATCTGTCAATCAAACTCTTGCCGAAGCCAGTCAGGAGAAGAGCAAAAAGATATTTCCCATAGATAAGAGCTTCCAGTGAAGCTCTTCGCTCCTCTTTGAATGAAGAAATAATCTCCAGTTCTGATATAGCTGACAGTATTGCAGCGTCTACGCTAACCTCTTCAGGAGCCGCCATTGTTGTTAAGAACGGTCACCACTTAGTGTCGTCACGCACACCTAAATCATGCCTTTAGCTGCCAGATTGATCCATGACCTGGCTTGTCGCATCACTTGCCTGACAAGATGGATTTTGTGTGATAACTGATCCTGCCATTCTCGCTGATTTGAACATATTTAGACAACTGACTAATCGCTTCAGTATTAAACACAATTTCTTCCTTTTCTTTTTCCTTTCAATGGTTGCATTTTTGTTTGTCAAAACGACCTTCAGTGATTTGAATAAAAGGTAATATTGGTCAGACTGCTACATTCAAAGAAAACTTATATAGCTGCATTCATAAGAACTTTGCCTTAAAAAATGTTTTGCAGGATTGTAATGCTCTCCCATGAAGGACACGGTGTTGAATGTTGTACTGCGTTCTGACAACTCTAATTTGAATTGTGCATCTCTCCGCTCAGATTGCTTCAGGACACAATAAGCTCACAAGTCATCTGACCATCTGCATTCATCCTCCAGTGGAATTAGCAGAAGAGGTCACATGTTAGTGTAATCGATCTAATCTGATGATGCTAGGCTTCATCAGTGAATCTCAGTTGTCTTAGCCTCCTTTGAGAAATTAGTTTGTTCCATAACCGTAACAACTCAACATGTGAACATGTCCAACACCATACTATTATGCATTATACAAAAACATTTGGCATCTGATTAATCTAATGTACAACCATTGCTTTGAACAGAGATGTCTAAGGAAGCTAAATATGTTCTGTGTTGTATAAAAACTAACACATTGAACATGATGTTGTGTTTCTTCCCATTACCGATACCCCAACGTATTCATCTGAGTTGGCACCTGAGCTTCTCACTTGTGCAAAGGTGTCTATTCCATCCGCATGTGTTCCGCTTTAAACAAATGTGTTTCTCTGTCTTGACAGGCATATGCATGAGCGCCTTGCTTGAGTGCAAGGGGAGAAGTTGTTCAGAGAGGTAAACACCACTTGCATATAGGGTCTGACAAAACATTTCATGACAGCTTCTTTGATAGGAAGCTATCAGCGCACTTCTCTTTCTCTGTGCCACAGCAGCAAACCTTCGCTCAAACCTGCTCCTCCCACAAGTCTGATGGCTGAATAACTGTGTTTAACCGTTGTGCAGTTTATCTTCCTTTAAAAAAAGAAACATTTGGTAAATCTTTGGAATTCATTCTTGCTGGCACTGTAGTTCAAAGATTTGGCGTGTTTGTCAAAAAACAAGCTGTGCGTGATTTCAGCGTGTTGCTGTAATTTCCAAAGGTATTTTTTTTTCTATTCTCCAGCGTCGTAGGAGCTGCTGCTCTTTTCTCAGTATAGAGTATAAAAACACTGAAACGTTCTCATGAATTTGCCCGAGGCGATGCTTTTAAATGTGACTGGAAAGGTGTGTGTTTCTCGCCCTACCGGGTGATCTGAGACACCTTATCTGTTACTAATTTCTGTGAAATGGTGGATGAGATGTGAAATCTAATGTGGAAAAAGGTATGCCCTCTGGAAACAGAACATGGATTTGTTTAACATTTACATAGAACGATTTTGAAGTTATATTATTAATCTCTAGAATGGGAATTGGGTGAATAAGATGACAGACTGGAACATGGCCTGCCCTTAAAAGTTGTTGCTTCATAAGAAAGTGTCCCATTGCTGGCTGGGGCTTAAATGTGTCTGAGAGAAAGAAGTCAAAAGAGAGTGCTGGTTTGCTGGTGTGGGCTGCAGAGATGATGTGAATGAGTTAATATGCTCAACATATTCTCACTCCCAACTTGGGTTACATCGCAACTCGATCAGTGGCCCTCGGCATCAGAGGCCGATGCACGGGGCACCCCTCTTGAGTTACTTTTGGAAGGACTGGGAATGGCGTGTCAATATTTTCTTGTTAAATGCATAGTGTCCTTTCAAAATAAACTTCCGTTTTCAAAGGAAGCAACACAACCACTTAGGGGTAGGGTTAGGAAACGGTAATGGTTGACATTAACTTCACTGACTCACAGGACTGACGATACTGACGAGTCACGAGACTAAAGACTGATGTGACAAAATAAGTCAACGTCGCTTTTATTTTCACACGGGACACAAACACCGGCCTCCTGGTTGAACGTCTTGTGTTTGCTTGACACATCCACCACTGGTGGATTACATTGGAGTTAGTTGAAAGCCCGGTTCGTCACATACCATTGTTAAAGGGTACCTCTGTGCGTCGGTTTCCGATGCCGAGGGGCACTTACCAAACTGTGAGTGAGAACGGGTTGGTATGCTAGACAAGAAGACAACACAAAGTCTCCACTAAAAAGCTATAGCTTCTCGTTTCCTCCAGGAAACACTTCCATGGTTAATTATAGTGCCCGACAAACCCTTTTCAAACCATGAGAAAACAGGTGATCCTTTGTTCCAAGTTGCGAACACCTCCGTCTGACACTCATATCGCCTTATATCTTTCTTGATACCCTACGGCCCAAAATCTCTGTTACTTCAAGCTGTCCTTTATAAGACAGGATGGTAGAATGGTGTGTGTGTCTGTTAAAACAACCTAAAAACAGTTGCAATGCCACCTGTCGTTTATTTTGCTGTATAATCCCTTCATTTCATAGAATTGTTGTTGTGGCACCTGTATATCAAGTTTGAGATCATGCTGACTAGCCCAGGTACAGTTGTGGTCATATCAGTTGTCTCACAAAAGCCTCTTCCTTCCGCTCAGCCTCCGGATCAAACCCAGCAAGAGCTGTAGAGGAAAGAATTCAGGAGAAAACTTGCTAAACATAATGATGAGTTGTACACTTCCTAACAAAAGTTAGCTCTCTATCTTGTACTTTTCATTTGAACATATTTTTAGAAAAGCTTCATTTCAGACTAACAGTCCTGATGGACATTAAGACTGAAAACAAATGCATCAGTGGGGGCGTGTTGCTTCAGGTGGTTAGACAATCATCCATGTGTAATGGATCGATGAATTTGAAGGCTTTTCATCTGCCAAAATACTGCACATCGGTTTATAATATACTGCAAGGTAGGATTTTACTGCTATGGAAAGTTATCACGGTGGCAATCGTATTATTATCTTTCTTTGCAACGAGCATGAGGTAAATGGTAGAAATACAACATTCCAGTTACAAAGTTATCTAGCAGCAATCGTTGCTTGCACATATGTAATTTCAGGACAATGATGTTGCATTTTCTAAAATTTCCTGCATTTTTTTTTTTTTTGTTGGTCAATGCCCTCTGCTTTGACACCCCCAAAAGTTCGGTCTAGTCTTGTTTGATTGTGCCCGATCAATAATCACCTGCTCTACCGTGTTTTAGAAATGATATATGGGCAGAAATCAAGTTGTCTATACAAGAACTATGCTCTGTGAAAAGAGTTTCGGGTTTTCAGAGAAAACTAGATGATGTCAAACTAAATTGTTGATCCCCTGCCAGTGCCTGTACTGTATGAAGATTGTACTAACTAAGACCCTGTTTACACTTGGATTTAAAATGCGTCTTAGGCGATCAGATCACAAGTGAACAGCAATCACAACGTCTCTTGGTGGAGTAAGCGACCACCGAGATGCATTGCGATCTAAATCCGATCACTCAAACCACTTGCTGAGGTGGTCTGGGACGCATGTGACCACATATCTTTCGTAGTGTAAACGCTAATGCTCCCCTGATGCGTCCCC
>CAKAKQ010032660.1:0-11241 GCA_916700675.1 Helicolenus avius
TATATACACACATATATTACAATATTTAATCTCGATTGTCCATGATTAATCACACATTTGTTATCTGTACAAATGTTCCTGAAATGGAGATTTGTCAAATATTTAATACTCTTATCAACATTGGAGTGGACAAATATGCAAATGTATGTATATATTTATAATTGGAAATCAATTAGCAACACAAAAAAATGACAAATATTGTCCAGAAACCCTCACAGGTACTGCATTTTGCATATTAAAAAAATGCTCAAATCATAACATGGCAAACTGCAGCCCAACAGGCAACAACAGCTGTCAGTGTGTCAGTGTGCTGACTTGACTATGACTTGCCCCAAACTGCATGTGATTATCATAAAGTGGGCATGTCTGTAAAGGGGAGACTCGTGGGTACCCATAGAACCCATTTTCATTCACATATTTTTGAAGTCAGAGGTCAAGGGACCCCCTTTGAAAATGGCCATACCAGTTTTTCCAAAATTTAGCATAAATTTGTAGCGTTATTTATCCTCCTTTACGACAAGCTAGTATGACATGGTTGGTACCAATGGATTCTTTAGGTTTTCTAGAGTCACATGATGCCAGCATCTTCACTCTAGCATTAAAACTGAGCCAGCTAAAAATTGCAAGTTGCGTTAATATGTTAAAGAAATTAGTGGCGTTAAAACAAATTTGTATTTATCGCCTTTATACCGTACTATATTGTACTCATTGGATAAATGAAAAACAACATAATTGTTTGTGTGCATTTTTGTAGCTGATACAAGTTTGCATGCTTGTTTATGTGTATGCACGTGCATTGTCTACCATAATCGATGGTAAGCTACAAAAGAAAACATTGTCTTTTTTTTATTTGTAGCAATAGTAGATAAAACTCATATTTGTGAACATTTTACATTTATAATCATTGGCACTTACCTTCCCCTGTCACGCAGCTCGACTACCGAGGAGCACAGCAGTAGAATAAGCTTCAATTCCTAAATCATCATTAGCAACAACCATCAGGCCACGGCTCAGTGCCCTGAAAATCCTCTTCTGACCCTCAAATGGTCCTGGGAGAGATGAGCTGGGAATAAAACAACAGAATAAGCAGAGATGGAGGGTACTTTCACCTCTGAGAGGTATTTGTCACAGAAACAACAGGCCCATTCGATCTTTTTACCATTTGCTGAACCATTTCGCCAAGCAAGACCAACAACAACAATGAATAGCGCCATTCTTCACAGATGCAAGCGCAGATAAATAAAATATACGGTAATGCAATGCCTCACAAGACGCTCCAGCTTGGAAAGTGGGCTCGCAGCCAAACAGTTGCCGCTCCTGGACCGGTGGAGGGGAGGGAATGAGAAATGCTCCAATATCCCTCGATGGTTATATTCAAAGGTTCCCATTCAGTGTGGTGTTGTCATGTAGCGGTATTTACTTTTTCTTTGTGATCACACAAGAAGACCATTTTAAAGATATATCTAAGAAGTGAGGGGGTCTCTGCTGTCACATCAATGGACCGCAGTTGACTTTGAAAAACCCTTTTCACTGCTGTTTATGGCTCCCTTTACCCCCAAGAACACACATGCAACAACAAAGTGCTTCAACACAATAGCACAATATCTGCATAGTTTTACTAAAACTGCTAGAGTTGACTCAAAAGAGTTTATGTTCATGCACAAATAAATGTGAGTTTTACAAAAAAGAATATGCTAAAATATAATTATATCGGCAGTTTTCTTTACTATAACTGACAGCTGATAATGGACCTCATGCAAGAATATGTTTATATTCTTATCCTAAACCTCTCTTACTGTTTTATGTGAGGTTTGCTGGTTCACCAAACTCTCTTAAAGCCGGGGTAGGCAGAATAGTTTTGGCATCACTGGGCAAAAATTCCATAATAACCTTTCAGCATATTATAATTGAAGTGTTCTGAGAGAAAACTGGACTTCTGCACAAAAAATTTAGCCAATGACGGTAGACTTTGGCCAATCACAGGTCATTTTAGAGAGAAAGCGTTCCTATTTGCTGGTCATTCAATGGAGGCAGCTGTCAATCACTCGCGAACTCCGATCAAACGGTCAAACTAGGCAGCACTGATCAAATATGAATCAATATTCTGTTACTTTAATGCCTATTTCTCAAATTTCTCACTTCTACAACGAGAAAGTTTGCTCCAGCTGGTGGGCGGTGCTTGGTATTACTTCAACTGATCTCAACATGGCTGCTGGTTACAAACTTTCTTATTTTACAGCTAAACGGTACACTACAAGATGTTTCTGAAAACATTTGAGATGAGAAATAGGCATTACAGTAACAGAATATTGATTCATATTTGATCAGCGCTGCCTAGTTTGACCGTTTGATCAGAGTTTGTTCGGGATTGAAGGCCGGCCCAGAGACGGCGGACTGCAGATCAGCTCTGATTGCTTGATTTCGTCCAGTCTGTGAAATCTTGTAGATGCCATTAGGAGCACCGGAGGACACAGAGGAACACGATTTTCTTCAGATTACCTGTCTCATGCACTACTGTCAGGATATAGAGACCGTTTAATAAAAATATTTTTTTTAATCATATTGGCTCCAATCTTGCCTACTGCTGCTTTAACTGCACAAACTTGTAAATTGTTAATTTCACGAGAAGGTGCACGTTAGTGGGATTTGATCATTTACGTAATTTTCCAAATGACTATATAAGGCTATCTGTTCCGCTCTGTTTGTGGGCAAGTATTATTCACAGAAATAACCCAAGAGTAAAAAAAGGAATTTCACACTGTGGAGCTTTAAGTCCCCCCCTGTAAGAAAACAGCAGATGAAAACACATCCAGTCCGTAGTGCGATAGTGATGAATTATTAATATAGCCATTATACACCAACAATGTCTCTAAAAGGCAAAGTTGTCACAAGGACATGAAAATATCCAAATTTAAACTCCAAATTGATTCAGATTAAGACACATCTTGACTAATACAACAGGTTTGGACCACTCGTGAATGTTGCTCGTACCTAAGATCAAATGATAAATATAGAAATTGTTTTTCCTTGCATGGACCAATTGTCTCCGCTCCAATGTGTGCTGAGTGATTCAGTTGACCCTGGCACCCATCACACCGCGCTCTGCAATATTAAAAGACATTCACGTCAAAAGGAAACTGTTCGGTTTGGACACTTTGGGCTGCATGTGGTAAACAGTGTCAAGCTGTAAAATGAAAAACAAAATGGCAGAGGTGGAGCTGGGTTTTCTACTGGAATGTGGATTACATGAGTAATATTTCCAAATCTATCTGTCTCGCCATAACAACCTTATATGTATCCGGTCTCCTCGCCTCCACAACAGGAATAATAAATTCAGTATTCCAGCACAAACCTGCCATTATTCACGATACCTGCCTCTCTGTGTGTGTGTGTGTGTGTGTGTGTGCGTGTATGTGTGTGTGTGTGTGTGTGTGTGCGCACTTGAGAGTAAATGCAGAGACATTGCGAGAGTGTGTGTGTGTGCGTGTGTGTGTGTTAGTGCATGCAGTACATGTGAGTGTGTTGCTCACTAACGGCTGTTTCTGATTGCAGGGCCCTCGCTGTATTTGAACCACATGTGTTACATGCCTGCTGTTCTAGTTTTACATTAATAAAACGTGTGTCTGTGTGTGAGCGCACAACCCTGCTCCTGCTATGGAGTGTTACGGCAATAAAATCATCACACAACCTCATTGTTTCTGACATTTAACCAGAGACTCTGGAAAAGGAGAGGAGAGGAGAAAACATCCTGAGGGAAACATTCTCCTGTGGTTAAGGGTTTCAAGTCGTAGCGATTATTCTGGATGTGATGGCAGGTTTATTTTCATACTAATTTCCAAGCACCACCGTGTGAATCAGATAGCTCCGTCTGCAGACGCTACACAGGCAACTCGCCTCCAGCAGGGATGGAGGTTGGAAATTGGGGCAGTATATTCTCGTGTCGTGAGATGATTTGTAGCGGTTAAACCTCTGAGTTTTATTGTGGACGATAC
This sequence comes from Helicolenus avius, assembly GCA_916700675.1. Taxonomy (NCBI): domain Eukaryota; kingdom Metazoa; phylum Chordata; class Actinopteri; order Perciformes; family Sebastidae; genus Helicolenus; species Helicolenus avius. Next base: position 3,993 of record CAKAKQ010032660.1, read on the forward strand.
AAGCTTACATTGTCAAAAGTGCTTATAGCAGACGGTAGAACTGGACACAGAGGAGAACCTATCAGATTTCATCTCTTACAGGGGGGCAGTAAATTAATGAAAGAGTTAGTCGGCCAAAACGTCCCAGTCTTCCAAGTATCAATCTGAGAATTGGAATAACTGTCTTCCCCACACTGAGGTAATAGGAAAAAATCCACCCTAAAACAATTTACAATAAAGAATTTAGTCATTCATTTTGCATCTGGGCCAACTTTATTGGTGCGTGCCATTTTTCCTAATTCTGGTAGCTTATTGGCCAAATACATTTTACAGTATTTATTTTCAAATAAAACAGATGGCTCAAAATTACAATAAAAAGTAATATGCATGGAGAGGAAAAAACCCAAACCATATTCAATATGTTAAAGATTTATTAAGGGTTTACCATTAAATAACTACTTAACCAAGTTTTTTTTGTCTAAATATTCTTTTGGACTGCACCCATTTGTGCCTATATTTAGTATGATCAGGAAAAAGTGCCACAATATTTGTTCTGATCGGTCAAAAGCCTTGAAATTTGATATAGACATACTTTGGGCAAGTATCTAAGAGTAAAACTTTAATATTATTAGATCACATGAAATATCAAACTTTTATAAATTGTCAAGATCATAATTTTTGAAAAAATTAGGAAAAAAGCCAACATTGTGTTTATTAAATGTTTTCCATATGAATTATATTTTTTACACTGCATATGTGCATATCATATAAGTTAGAGTAAATTAACTAAATTACAATTAAAACAGAATTACACACCTGGCAGTGTAGAGAAACAATATTCAGACCGTAATGTATGAGGATGCCATTTATAGATATAATTAAAAATGTAAATTAAGAATTAAAACATTGTATTTGCAGATTTTTCTGTGACATTTTACAGATTTTTTTTCTTCTTTTCTGCAGGTCAAAGTTTTTACGGGGACGGGGTTGTGCTGCTGACATTGGACTCGTGACCAAATTCCCACTAGAATTTACTCCTACTAGGTAGAGCGGGTTGTCCTTTAACCGCAAGGCTGGCAGTTTGATCCCTGGCTCCTACTGTCTGCATGTCAAAGTGTCCTTGAGTGAGAAACTGAACCCAAAGTTGCTCCCCGGGCGCTTTACAGCAGCCCTCAACGAATTATTATATATTTTTTTTAACTCAGGAGTATTCATAAAATCCTGGCTATGGCCCTGTCTTCTGATGAGAAGTTTGGGAAGATAAAAACTAGGTTGAGTACAGCATCTTCTATAGAAAAGTACACTGTAGCATCAGTGTAAGAAGCCGAAAAAGTAGTCACATCATGCTGAGAGATTTTCCACTGCAGCCAAGTGAATTTCAAAGTTTTTTTTCTCATCTCATAACATTCAGATTTCTGTGTCCTTCCTTCAGTCAGAGCAAGGACTCCTTTTCAGACTTTCATACTGACAGTCAATAATCATAAAGAAGAGGAACTCTGTATGAATTCCTCCGCCAATTGTTGCCTAGATAGTCCATAATGCATTGCAGCTTCCAGATATTTTCACCGAAGAGCGTGACTCACTTTTTCTCGATAGGAACAAATCTCACTCTCCTGCCTTCGCTACTGCTCTCTCCACCTACACACAAAGTTCATTTGTGATCTGAAGGGATCGGTTAAAGTCATTCTGGGAAACGCAGGAAAGCATTAACTGGAGTAGGAGACAGGTTGAGAGGGAGTGGGTACAACAAACGAGTAAATTGCAACACTTAATCACAGAATAACTGCTGCAATGCACTGAGCATCGCAGATTGATGCGATCTAAGAGCGAAGGAGTACCTGAGGGTGGAATTTTCCTTTAATTGTGGAGTCGACATCCACTGACTCACAGCTCTGTGGTGACAGCGGGTGATACAAGGGGACTGCTGTCCAGCTGTGTGTGTGTGTGTGTGTTATGTATCTGTGTGTGGGAGGGCAGTGGCGGCGGTGGCAGCAGCGACTGGAAACAAACTGTACCTCTGAAAAATCAAACAAGCTGTGACCAAGTCGCAGCAGAAGAGTTGCGCTGGCGATATTAACTATGCTGGTGCAAGACACAAATAGTACTGAAATGAATTATTTCCATTTTTGCATCACAAATCTTTCATGTGAACCGGCAGAAAAGTTTGGAAAGTTACCCTCCGTGCATAATCCATTACAGATTACTGATTGCCTGCTTAAAACGGTAATCAGTCACGGGATTCAGAGGGAAACTTTGAATTTATTTTCCATTACAACCAACTATATATGCCTCCGCAACCTATAGAACATCCCTCAGTGACAACAATTATTCCAATCTATACATTTTAATTCCAATAGCACCATAATACTGTGCAGGCAAAGACCACTGTATATGCTCACTGTCATTTGTTCTTGTAACCTCAGTCAGCACCGTTTCTCATACTGTTTGGATGCTACATTGGACATTGTTTCAGCACTGTTGTTTTCTGGTCAACTTTGGCTTCTCGATGCACAAACACCATTATGTAAGTAGTCGTTAAAACAACACTTTGTTAAAACAAATGCAAAGGGTTGCGTTGATGTGGGTGTGTTGCTATAGGTACTGGTGAGAAGATGTCCAGTTGAAGTAATAAATCCATAAGTTTGAAGGCTTATTGGGCCCAAAGCACTGCACAGCAGTTTATTATACTTTGAGACAGGATTTTACAACTCTTGAAAGTTAACACTCTCCTCTCATTTGTTCTACAACCTTTGAAGTATCGATTGCATCGATGTGCTAAAGAAATGGAGCATTTTCCGATTAAAACATGTGGGCCAGTATTTTTTGTATACAACGCATTCGGAATATGCATATCAATTAGGGGTTTTACGGCAGTTTGTGACACACAACCTCTTCTGTGTTTACAGCCAGCTCTGTCCGTTGTACACAAACCAACTAGCCGACAGTTTGCAGAGATACATGCCCCCCAAGGTGGTTGAAGGAATGAAATAGGGAGTCGAACAAGTCCACCACAGGTTATGTTAATCGGAGTGTGTGGCTGCATGTAAACAGGAATATCATTGAAATATTCATTTTCATTAGCCATTTAAACAGCTTATTAGGAATATTTTCTTTTTCGAAATAAAGGCAGTGTTAACGCAGTCAATGAGCGCCGACAGGTGTCAGTAGTGTTACTTCAACACAGCAGTACGTGTTAAGAGTGTGTTGGGATATTTGAGTGTTTGGTTTCGGTTTCGATTAGTAATATGTTTGTGCAAAGGATCAAACATATTCCTGATACCTGCAGGGCTGCATAGGTTACTGTATCCTCAATAAGAGGTTTTCCCTGCTCTTTGTACGAGAGCAGGATTACAATACGGGGTATTTTTCTGAGCAATCATTTCTCAAGCTTTTATTGAATACCTGATGGCTTCCTCTCTCTGGATTCCTGCATATAAAGACTTGTTTGCTGCTTTGTTTGTGTGTTTCATAACTTTAAAAGCTTCAGTCAAAAATGGTAATACATTTCATTACTATAAACCTTTTATTATCCTCAACAAAAGCAGTTGTTATTACGACAAAGCTTTGAGTGTCTGCAGAGCAACTAATGGCTTTGCCATGTGTGTGTGTGTGTGTGTGTGTGTGTGTACAATATGTGTGCATAAGTGTGCGAGTGTGCGTTCTACATGAATAATATTGTAGTATAGATGAATTATTGGCGGCAATCCATGACTATACACTGCTGTGCCACAAGGGTCTTTAATGTGTGTGTGTGTGTGTGTGTGTGTGTGTGTGTGTGTGTAAACCCATAGCTTTTATATACTGGCTGGCAGACAAAAACAACAACCCTGAAGGTAAAGGAGACAAATCTAATCACACAACACAGGGGGAAAGCAATCAAACACACACACACACACACACACACACACACACACACACACACACACACACACACACACACACACACTGAGAGTACACAGGCACTCTTTCTTCTTTCCCCTCTTTTACGCATACATGCATACTCACAGACCTGGATATATGACAACTGTGGAAAGTCTGGGAACTGGCTAGTTTTTCAAGAAAGTGTCTGTTCAGTGGAGCGTTACCGTAGTTCAGCGGGGTTTGGCCACAGCTCTTGTCCCTTTCCTTTTGCAAAATGCACCAAGATAAATAAATACGCCTATGTATTTCAAAGTCATGTATTAAAATGCAATTTATAGTTCAGGCCAAGATGTCTTGGTTAAATATAATAAAAAGCAGCATGTTTATAATACACTCCGACTCTGGTCAGTACATTGAGTTCTACAGCAGAGAAGAGAAACCTTTTGTTTTTGTGTTTTTATTGTTTTTAAATGTGTGTTAACGTGTCCTTTCTGGATGATACAGTATGTGGTGTTTTTAATAGGGCTGTCAAAGTTAACGCGATAATAACACGGTAACGCAAATTCTTTTCAAGGACACTCATGTCTTCAATGCGTTAACGCAAATTGCGATTTTTTAGGTTTTAGCGGGCTCAGTTTTAAAGCTAGAGTGAAGATACTAGTATCATATGACACTAGGCCCTGAGACCTGCGGGATTGCTGACGATCCCGACCAGCTTTACTGTATTTCAGAGGCTGTAGCAGGTTCAGTATTAGAGGTAGAGTGAAGGTACAGATATCATATAAAACTAGAAAACCTAAGAATCCACTTGCGCTAAATGTTGGCGAGAAAAAACTCGCATTGCCATTTTCAAAGGTCTCTTGACCTCTAACCTCAAGATATGTGAATGTAAATGGGTTCTATGGGTACCCACGAGTCTCCCCTTTATAAACAAGCCCACTTTATGATAATCACATGCAGTTTGGGGCAAGTCATAGTCAAGTCAGCACACTGACACACTGACAGCTGTTGTTGCCTGTTGGGCTGCAGTTTGACATGTTATGATTAGAGCATATTTTTTATGCTAAATGCAGTACCTGTGAGGGTTTCTGGATCAATATCTGTCATTGTTTTGTGTTGTTAATTGATTCCAATAATAAATATATACATACATTTGCATAAAGGTAGCATATGTATGTCCACTCCCATGTTGACAAGATTTTTAGATACTTGACAAATCTCCCTTTTAAGGTACATTTTGAACAGATAACAAATGCCTGATTACTTTGCGATTAACTATGGACAAATGTTTTAATCGACTGACAGCCCTAGTTTTAAATGTACCCTTTTTTAAAGCAGATTTTGCACATGCAAACCAAAGACACATTTCTGCCTTTTGTGCACAAAAAGTAGACAGTAAAGTACTTTCTATTCTGCTCTTTTCTCTTCTAACAACAATCTTCTAAAATTGATACTCATGCATCTTTGAAACGGGCTGCACAATAGTGAAATGATTTAGGTTTGGATTCACGGGGCTTTGAGACATGAAACAAACTCTGTATAACAAACTGTCATGAACATTTAACATAAAAGGAGAGCCACAACAAATAAACAGATACACAAAAAGTAAAAAAAAAAATGCAACAACTCCAAAAGAAAAGAGAGAGAAAAACGTTTCAAGACAACATAACAGAGTAATACTGTGCATCACAACATGTGGATTGGTTTAAGAAATCAATAGGTTGAAGCTGAAGTAACTGATGTGTGAGGCACTAACACGGCAAAGCTACATGTAGTGGTATTTATAAATATAAGTAAGTTAATACTGACCAGCTTAAAGATTAAAGTAAAAAAACTGTATCTTTCTTTCTCTCTGATCACAGATTTTTGAATCATTACAAGCCACTGATGAGGACCAGCTCACACAAATATGATGATAAGCACAACATGACGTCTCGCACATTTTCTCACACAGTCACGCAGTTAGAAAAATAAAAACCCACATACACACAAATGCACGTCTGTAACAAGGCTAACAGAAAGGAATCGGACTGCTCAACACACCATTTGGGTTAACAGAGGACAGAGAGAAAAATACAGAGAATATAAAATAGCATAAATGCAACACATCAAGCAAAGTGATGATAATGATATAGGGAACAAAAAAAAGAAAAATGATGAGTGGGCGAGAGAGAGAGAGAAAACAAGTCAGAGGGCAAGATGATGCACGAGATGATGATATTCAAGACGACATAATTACCTAAAACAATAGCAAAATACAATGATGGGTCAGAAGATAAAAGAGAGGGTTAAAGTGCAGATGAGGAGAAGAGCCGTGGGTGAGAGAAATACAGAGCAAGTTGAAGAGAGAGAGAGAGAGAGAGGGAGAGAATCATAGTTTCCATTTTCCAGTGCGTCACATGAAAACAGTCTATTCATTAGAGCATCAAAACTAACACGCAATGTTATGACCACTTCAAAGAGTGGGATGAATATAAACAGAAATACAGAGAGAGAGAGAGAGAGAGAGAGAGAGAGAGGGGAATAACAAAGATGGTCTCTGTCTCTGTTGCCAACTCAAAGCAGTAGTGTGTATGTACAGTATTTATATATGGCTACATGCTTGTGTGTATATTTGTATATACAGTAGAGTTGGCAAGGACATATTGAGGGCTGAGGAGGCCACTGCAGCCGCTCTCACTATCAATCTATATTAGGGCTGTCAAAGTTAACGCGATAATAACGTGTTAACGCAAATTCGTTTTAACGTCCCTAATTTCTTTAACGCATTAATGTAAATGCAATTTTTACCTCGTAGCGGGCTCAATTTTAAAGCCAGAGTGAAGATACCGGCATCTTATGAAACTAGAAAACACAAAGAATCCATTGGTACCACTCATGGAGGCTGAATAACATAAGATAAGATAAGATAAGATATACTTATATAGCCCTTCAATCTTAAGCAAAATTTTGGCAAGAAATGACGGAAAAACTGTCATGGCCATTTTGAAAAGAGGTCTCCTTGACCTCTGACCTCAAGATATGTGAATGAAAATGGGTTCTATGGGTACCCACGAGTCTCCCCTTTACAGACATGCACACTTTATGATAATCACATGCAGTTTGGGGCAAGTCATAGTCAAGTCAGCACACTGACACACTGACAGCTGTTGTTGCCTGTTGGGCTGCAGTTTACCATGTTATGATGTGAGCATATTTTTTATTCTAATTGCAGTACCTGTGAGGGTTTCTGGACAATATTTGTCATTGTTTTGTGTTGATAATTGATTTACAATAATAAATATACATATATATTTGCATAAAGCAGTATTTTTGCCCACTCCCATGTTGATAAGAGTATTAAATACTTAAATCTCCCTTTAAGGTACATTTTGATCAGATAAAAAACGTGCAGTTAATTTGTGATTAA
>CAKAKQ010032663.1:0-10455 GCA_916700675.1 Helicolenus avius
GGTTTTTTTTTTTTTTTCTTGTCTTACTGTGCCCGTCTCATGCCCTACAGGCAGAACATACATCAAGAGCATGGTAGGTTTCGGACGATTTGGCCTTCGTCAAGCACATAATGTTGATCGCGTCTCATTTAGAGCTCTGTTGCATTTGATCATTGCATCTCCTCACTGCAACGCCTTGTGGTCAAATCATTTCAATGTTGTTTAAAGGTCTTATTGATAACAAAAAAACAATACATCCACAGTCTTCAGAAAGGTGGCGAATAAACGTATGGCTTTTCCTGAAAAAGAAAAAAAAATTCTGATTGTGAATTAATTATTTTTGGCGGGTCCAAAATTAATGTTTTACTTATATCTGTGGAATATATCTGACATTTGGTTCCCACTTCTAACAAGACTTGTGAGCTAATAGTATAACAACATTAGTATCACGTAGTTGCTCTGGGTCGTCAGTTTGTATGGAAAAAAATGATAAATGTCTGAGATTGACGGTAAGTGCCTGGCAACGACTTGTTGTGAGGTAATTGTAATGGAACGGGGGACGGAGTATGAAACATCTAGTTGCTGAATGTTATCTATGTTATCAAAAGCACCTTTAATATACTGTAAGGTCAATATCATGACATTTTGCAATAGCCTGAAAAAAACACCTCACTACTGGTTAAATTACAGCGTTTTATTTTCTGAAAGAGATGAACCTTTTACAGGTGTTGTCATCATCCACTTCCTCGAACACCACTGAGAAATGTCCCAACTACTGTACGCCGCCGACTGATCTATGGACCAAAGCCTTTGGAAGAGATTACCAGAGTAATCACCAGAATGTGGTTCCTCCAGGAATCAGTTATGAGAATGAATGGATTACATGAAAGTAATTCCAAGCTCAATATCAGAAGCCATCCCAAAGCCAAGAAAACAGATTCTGATCTCATACTGCTGCTGTGTCCTCCGGCTCTCTGCAGCCGTCTAAGTACCTTTGAGACTCTCCAGTGCATAAACCACCTTCGGTTTATAGCGCCGTCAAGGTCACAAGTTCACATGGATAGTTTGCACGTCTCGTTCGACACACTCGGCCGTGTCCCTTTGAATATTTGTGAATCTTGTCACGGTCCTTGGATGCGTTTACACATCGCGTACATACACAAATACATACATATCATAAAATACATAAACACACAACATAAAATGTGATTTGAGCAAGTATCCTTAAAAAAGGATGTTTTGGAAAAAAAAAAAATCCCACCCTGTGTTCTCTCCTACAGTAATGATATGGGTGCACATCTGTCACTCTCTGCCCGTGGCAAGACCCCATCTCCTGGGAGAGAAGGTAACAGGCGGCTAATCAGCTCCCTCTGACATCTTCATCGCAAACAGCCACACGCAAACACACATGGCCGCACACGTACAGACACACACACACGTATGCCCGAACAAACACAAAGACACGCAAACACACCGCAGACAGATAAAAAGGATTAGGGTCTAGCAGGCCAGCAGACAACAGGACAGATGAAGGACATGCTGTGTGTGTGTATGTGTTAGTGAACTCTCTCTCTCTCTCTTTCTCTCTATCTATCTATCTGTGCGTGCTAGATTATGTCTGTCTCTCTTACCTTATGTACACAAACCCGCACGACACACAGTCCCATCGCTCCCCTGCTAAACACACAGCTCTTTCCTCCTCCCCTGCCTCGATCACTCCTCTGTGATTAACACACGAGCAACGTAAAATTGCTTATTGACTTGAACAGAGGTTATTTATAACATTGATGTCTAATTCCCCTCAGGCCTCTGCATGCAACATCTTCGTGACAGGTTTATGCTTCAGCCGGTGCACAGGTTTTGGCAACTAAAGAAAGCATTTACTACCCCATGCCTGATTTCATTATTTCCTGTTTAGCATACGCACAGTGTGCTGCACACAATGGCGCGGCAGTAAGAATAGGCGCATGCATTTTTATGACAGTAAATGCAACAGGGTGCATTTACATTTCAATTTTAAGCATTTAGGCGATACATGTATCCAATGCAACTACAATGAGCTCTGAATTTGAATAAGCCTTGATTACAGTATCCACCAGTGTGAGGGAAGACACAGCAACGCCCAGGCAGTTTTGATGCTATGATGAAGGTTTTTCTCAAAGCAAAACAGCTTTTACCATCATGCTATAAAACAGCTGAATGCCCATTATCGTCCCATAACATTGGTTGTACAACGCTTCGCAGCTCGTGTTACGGACAAGAAAGGTTTCCGTCAGAGGCTGTTAGACCTGGTTTTCTCGCAGTGATCACAGGAGGTTTATAAAATGTTGCATAGCCTCAGGTCCTGCTGATCCCCACTGTGCGTTAGCATGCAGCCATGGTAAATGATCATACATGTACTAAATCATCGATCAAAGTATGAACAGAGAAGACCAGACAGCAGGTCTCACACTGACTTCCCCTCTCATCTCTGGGTGTAAACAGGAACATGTTTCTTTTATGCTGTCTGGGGCAAGATCAGATTTTAGACCAATGTTCAAAAAGAACTAGAAAGTGTCTGCTATCTTGTGATAGTATTAATTGCAGTCTGACAGAAATAACCAAATTAAACTGGGAAAAAAAAGTTCGGAAACTTGTGTTTGATCGATTATTTCTCTGTTTTTACAATGCTAATGGTCATTGTATTTTACACCGTTGGAAAGCCTGTTTATTTACCTTCACAATGATGTCCAACTTGTAAGGATCATGCATTTGTGGGATGAGCAGCACAGCTGATTATGTGGGTAGCGCCCAAGAAATATTTGCCAAAATGCTCTGCCAATGGTACCAAGTTCCCGGAAGGATTTAAAGCTGAAACATATCAATTTGTGTATGTTGTCGCACTTTGTGGTGGCGAGATGTCATCGAAACAGCAAAAATGGAATAGTTGTGCTAGTGATGTTGCCTTTGCTACAGTTTGGCTCCCATAGTTTCACTTTACTTTAGCCTTTGATACAACGTTCTAAAGAGACACGATGGTAAAAGCTTTACAACTATGACTTAAACTGCTACTTCGGTTTATTGATCTCACTGAATTGCTGGCATTTTGTTGTTGATCTCAATGCATAGAACTGCAAAAACAGCAGAGATTGCATCACTTGATGTGCAACAGCTCTGGTTTGAACACATTTTATTGGAACTAAAGCCAGAAAAGTAGCAAGAACAATAAAACTGGATAGCAACAAATGCCACCATGATGAATGTGCCTTCCAACAAAGCATGACCAAATGACCTAAAATCATTTTTTTAAACTAAATTAAGAGAAAAAATGTAGTATTGTCCCTTAGAAAATGAAAAATCACTGTTGTTGACACAGTCAAACAGAATGCTGAAATGCCAAGGCTCAAATCCAATTCACTCTTAACAGACAGCATGATGAAATGCAACGTTTTTTATCAGTCTGATTCATACTTTGAGCATTGCGCTCTCTGCCCCGTCAAATGGCCCTTTTGTACCCTTTGTGAATATTTTATGAAAGAGGTCTCTTCTGTCGAGAGACAAGCGTCTGCACTTGGTGGTACTATTATCTCTCTTTTTGGTGAATATATACCCCAACAGACACAAAAAGTCTCCTGACATTCTACAAAATGTCAAAGATAAAGAGACCATTGAACACACATGGTAACCACTAAAGTGCTTTTAGAATTGCACTCTTTTGGATATTGATAAATAACTTTGTACCCTTCATGTAGTTGGGTCCCTCACAACCTGAAATGTTATTCTTGCTCTCTATAATTATTCCACATTTTTCCACGTAGAAACTTCATTCAAACATCCAAGCATTCAGCTCAATTAAGACTTGTGCGCTATTGCTTTAATCAATATACTTTCAGAAATATTACAAGTATTATGGGAAAAATTCAGCCTTCAAAAGAATTAACAGATTGTTGAGAACTGAAGCATTCTGGGTATTATTCAGCTTTCTCTTAGACCACAGTCCCCGCTGGCATTTCATCAAACATTACACAACCCACCAAATTCAGGAGGCACATTCCTAACCGGGCGACCGGGGCAGATTAGCATTGAAAATATGACTTTGTTACTGAAAAATGTGATCAATGATTTCAAATGTCTCTTAACACATTGTTTAACCATAACTATTGAATTATTAATTATTTAATTAATTAATTAAATAGTGAGTTATTTTGACGGTTTCTTAGTTTTAGACTCGTCAACTAGTCTAACTTCAAACTTTTATTAAATGTCAGTTAGGAGCATCCCTACTCCAAAATAATATAAAATAAAATAGAAACAATAGTAGGCAAAATGTAAAGGTCGACTCATATGGGCTTGGGATCTTACGATTGGGTAGCACTTTTCTACACTGTAGCGAAAGCATAAACAAATGTCACGTAGATGATGACCCAAGTGTAATCGGGTATGGAAAAACGATACTAATGTGAAAGCTGAGTGGCGGGGGAGTGGAGGAAAACGCCCTCACAAATTTGCTCCTGTGAGCCTGAAAGCGTCAAAGAACTCTTAATTGACTCTCATAGAAACTGAGACAAGAAATTTCTGGAGCGAAGCAAACAGTGGCAGTTTCCTAACCTGCTCCCATTCTCACATTTTTGACACCGCAAACATAAAATCTACATCAACGTGTTGGCACACATAGACGCTTCACAACAGCTTGTATACAGCGTTAGTCCTACCCCTGCTTGTCCCCCCGTTGTGCTCATTGGTTGATTACTTTTTCCAACAACCCTGAAAATATTCCACATATTTCATACATTATTTCTATTAATCAACTCTTAAAGCCAGCAATTCAGTTTTGCGTCAGCTGTTCAACATCTACACTGCATTTTCTCCATAAATTGCCTTCTCTAGTCACATCCTGCTGTTGCCCTTGAGCAGACTAAGTGAAATAAATACATTTAAATGAAATCATTGGAAATATAAAACACCAAGACAGCTGGATAATTGGAATAAACATTTGACAAACTGGCCGAGGGTTAAGATTACCTCTACACCTGTCTGTGAAGCTGCCTCTGCACACCTGCTGCCAACTTGGGTGAGATCAGCATTAGCCTGACATTAGCCCAGGCTCGGCACCCTAATCCCCGGGCGGAGGGCAAACTATTGGATATTTTTTTCTGGGAGCAGCTGCAGAAATGACGCCTGCTGCAGGGAGGAAGAAGGAAAGCCATGAGGTTAAAAAACCCATCTTTCTCCTTTGACGCTCCATCTCCCATAACCCTTCCTGCCTATTGCTCACCTCTCACCTCCATCCCACTCTGCAGCAAAGCTAGTCTCCCTCTCTCTCTGCTGGCTTCCTTCTTCACTCATGCATAAAAATATGTGTGATGGCACACAATGCACACACACACCCACTCGTATGCACACACATAAAGTTCAACCCTGACAACCAGTGGGCTAAACCTAGCGTTTACCTCAGCAGCTGGGTTCACCACCAGCTACAATTACAACCATTAGCATGCTTAATTAACAGATTCGCTGGCAGCTCACGCAGGCTGAACATGGTTCCCCCTCTCTGCCAAAACCACCAGGCCTCCAGAGATGCAACTCCCACACCGCTGTCTCCAAAGGTGGGCAATTTGCGGCGAGAGTACCATTGTACTGCTTTGCCTCATAGGAGACAGATAATAAAATAAATTGTTTTGCATGTCTCTCTGTCCCATTTGACCTAGGCTGTGTCTCTGTTTGATGCAGACTGTCGCAGCAGTGTCTTTTGACATTATGTGCACGGCCAGAATCAGTAAACATGTAAACAAAAGCTGTGTGAATAAAAACATCAAAGCTGTATTCGTCCTCATTGTGGCTCACTGGGTGAGAGACACTGGCAGCAGCAGCGCCGGCTCTGGCACATGTCCGAAACACTTGAATGGTACCGATAAAGACCCGCTGTCTGAAAAGCTCCATCCACCTCATGTTTTAGGAAAGTGAGAAAAACATTTCTTAGACTTGAAAGGCACTGTCTTTCAAACATGTACATACAGTATGCATTTTCGGTCTAGAGTTAGAAACAGTTAATGTTCTGTTCCGACCAGCTGGCTTTGCTGCGAAACACTTTTTGTTAAGGTCAAACTGACTCCCGCGCAAGTGGTAAGTGAAGCCTGGACGAGATTTTTCAAATAGCAGCCCTTGACCAATTGTCGCAACATTTTTGTTTGCTGGAAAAATGCAGCAATCTCCACTCCTGCCTGACTGCAATCACTACGCTATTTACAGAGTCATCATGACAACACCAAAAATATCATCAGAATTATTTCCATCAAAATACCATTTTTGCACAGGTGAAATTACAGTCCCCATGCCTTTACTATTAAAACTGCAATACCAATGACAGATATGGAAATAATAAGTAGAAGTGTTGTGTAACCAACTGAATGTTGTATGAAGTCCGTATTTTTCGTCCGAAATTGTCACACGTTTAAAAATAAATACGACTTCACATTGTGTCCATCACGTTTACACACAGACTCCGAAACTTTCGTCTGTCGTTACATTTGTCGGAAAAGGTGAGTTTTTTTTACGTTTATTTATGAATGGCATGATAAACATTCACTTTGTCTCCCAGCACAAAGCGCTTAAAAATACAGAGATGTGGCCTCCAAAGATAAATTGTGGCAGGTGATTGCAGAACTGCTTGGAATCGGGGATGGTCGCAAAACAAAGGATGTAAAAAAGATCAGACAGTGGTTGTTCTCTTGGCAGCCAACGATAGCCTCTTACTGATGTCCTCGTGTGGGACTTGTGCAATCCATTGCACTCACATAATTAACTCAGTCTTGTCTCGTACTGCGAATTTTCGCAATGAATAGATACGCTGACGGATTAAAAAACTTGTTGTGCAAATACCTTTACACTTCAGTTTCTCTCTTGGTAGGTGATGTCATACAAACTTGACAGAAAAGTAATACAAAAGAAATATTAGAAGTAGGGAGAAAAAAAAAAAAGAAAGGTGTCATGGGTGGACAATCCTCAGTAAAGTACTGGGGGATAAGGATATAACTTTATACAACAATAATGTAACGCTACAATGATGCTGGAGGAAGGGAAAACCCAATTAGATGTGGGCACTGGTGCACAGTCCTCCGGAGAGACCGACCGGCTCCGTTAAAAATGTATCATAGTGCTCAGCTTATTAAGATGTCATCTGTGCAAGCTCTGCAGGTTCGGGGTAAATACCCTCATGGCATATTCTTCTGTGGGCACGTCGATCCACCCTGTCGCCGCTTTTGCAGTCAATGGCTCTTTAGTGGCTGTCATTGGCTGCCGAGAATGCTTCATAAACATCTTGTGCTTTTTCACCTAATTAGGCTGGAGGGATTTCGCTAAAACATAGGCGAGGGGCGGGGGGGCTTTCTGCTCGCATCGGCAATACTGAGGAAGCTACTGCTATAAACTGCTATAAACTGCCACCCAGACCCAACCCCAGTGCTCTATCTTCCCCTCCCCTTCCCTCTCTCTCAGTTCTCCAACTTAACAGTGTCACGTCCTTGCTTTTATTATTATTTTTTTATGTCAGATGTGCTTGCATGCATTGTATCATTTTAAAGTTGCCGTAACTGTTTGTGGTTAGAGGGTCATTGGGGCCAATGTGCTAAAAAGTTGGCTCTTTCAAAACAATCTCTGCAATCTTTTGAGAATTACATATTTTTATTGGCTTTCATCAGTGCGATGAATACCAGACACAGCAGTTACATTTACTGAGATTTACCATGTTTCCTTTGCACACTGCATTCATCTACACTATACATACAACTATTTCCAGACTTCATGTTTATAATTGATTTTATATCCAAAGCATTATCTACTAAAAGCAACAACAATTTACTATCCAATTAGATTCCTGGCAGAGAAAATACTAGCCTGATGCAGTTATAATATTTGTTGACTGACTTGCTCTGTATCTGGTTTCTGCCAACATTTCCACACAAACATACGCATGCAGTTACACACATATTCATGAGCACGCATCGCACACGCTGTGTAGACATGTGTGAACGAGACATCTCCATAACCGGACCAGCTGACCTGAGACTTGCAGAGCTGCTGGTGACTCCAGGGAGAAGGATAATAGAATTTCTCCAGCCGCCTTCCTGTTAATTACAACAGACCTTGGCTCTGAATAAATATTTATTCAGAGGGTACAGCAATCTGCATGCATATTGTACACAAGCAAGCCCTGGCCAACGAGAACAATGGTTGGATATGCCGCGAGTAAACAAAGCCAGAAAAAAATAACAAAAGTAATAATAGTTTTGTGTACGGAGATGTGTGGGTAGAGCAATGTGGTGCTTTTAATTACCACCAAGCCACAAATGATGGATGGAAAAAAATGGATGTAATGATATTTATGTGCATAAGGTACTGTTGTATATGGTTAGTTGGTATATGGTAAATGCTAAATGGACCTGAATTTATATAGCACCTTTAGTCTTCTGACCACTCAAAGTGCATGCCAACATTCACACACACACATTCATCCAGTGATGGCAGAGGCTGCCATACAATGTGCCAACCTGCTCATCAGATTCTAATCTAATCATTCACTTGCCCTCTTCACTCTTGCCCAAGGACACTTCGACATGCGGACTGGAGAGGCCAGGGATCATCCCGCCGATTTTCTGATTAGTGGACGACCCGCTCTACTCCTGAGACACTGCTCAACCTTTTGGAGCAAAAACGTGACAAGCACAGATTGTGGACCAGAAATAGAAAAATAAGTTTATTTCAGAGTCAAGTGAGTTACTTAGTTGAAAGGTTAGGTGATGTTGACCAACGTTCGGGTTGGTGACAATAGACAGTATGTAAGAAGTGGACATTGTCACCGTGACGTCACCCATTTGGTTTGTGGACTGCCGTTTTGAAGCCTTTGGCCGTCACCATCTTGACTTTTTGCAACCAGAAGTGACACGAGAGGGTGAAGCTAAGTACAACCGAATGCTGAATAAGATGTTTTTAGCATCCAAAATGTTACAATTAACTTATGCTTTATGGTCTATTTGACTCTGAATGGGATCATAATTTACTAAATGACTAAATGTAATAAATCAAGTGAGAAGTAGAGTCATTTTCTCACAGACTTCAATACAATCAGACTTGTTTCTGCAACCAGAGGAGTCGCCCCCTGCTGGCTATTAGAAAGAATGTATGTTAAAGGCACTTCCGTATTGGCTTCACTTTTCAGACCTGGAGGATGGCCGTTGTTGGTGACAGTGTTAGACCACACTAAATCAACTGCAGTTTTGTGTGAAATATAATAGTAGCTTCAAATAAATGTAAGTAAATTAATTTCCTTCCAAAATATAGTGCGACAATAAGGATAATTAGCTGCAAATAACTTATTGTGAATAAAATACATAGCAAGTATTGCCTATGTCCTCTATTGTCCTCTCTCAGATAAGGAATCGCACTGCAAACACACGGCCGAGTTGCAGAAGTTTTCTCTGGCAGATGGGAAAAAAAAGACTCCGAATCTACACTTTGGCTGGTGCAGTCGTCAGGGAAATGTTGAAGCAGGATATAGAAAGTAAGACGGGATCCAACACCCTACTGAGGTCATTGAGAGGAGAAGAAAAGGAATGACATGTCACTGCCCTGAAATGGTTCATCTATGTATCTACATTGTTAGACAGACTTGAAATGCACATGTACAACAACACACATGAATATGAACGGAACACTCACACTCTCTCACACACACACACTGACTGACACACACACACACACACACATTCCCCTTTGCTCTGTGGGCCAGGCAACAGCTGTGTTTGGTACAAGTGGAAGAGCAGCTAATGAACCAAACAGAACGCTTGACAATTCACATCTGCTGACACTCTCCAGCTGCTGCCAGCAGCCTGGCCTTCACCGGCCTCCCTAGACCAAGACCTACCGCCAGGGTAAACACCTGGGAAAGACACCACACACAGGCACACACACCCTTCCATGCATATACATACGCACCACAAACCCTTACACGCAAACATGCACCCCTTTGAGTATATCATGCTATACCAAAAAGCCTGAGTTCGATTTTAGAATAACCAAGGTCGCAGGGATCTGATGTGGAGGCGGGAGCGAGCTGAATCTATTTGACCACAGTTAACAGAAGATGAAACCACAAAAGCTACAAATGAGTGGTGGTGCACCCACTTTCTATGGTTGCATAAATTACTCCATGAATTTTGTCACATGCAGCGTTACCTCGTTAGACCTCAGAACACAACATCTGCACCATCACACCACTATATAGGATACTGCGCCGTGTGTCTCACTTCACTGTCTGTGTCTCTGTATGTAAAGAATATATTTATAGCCAGGTCTGAAGAGGAAGAAGCCTTGCTGTCATTGCAGCAGACAGGTTAGTGGTCCTCTTCCTCCACATGGGCTCATTACAGCCATCTCGCAGGACAAAGTGGACTGAGCCCCTGGTCTCTCCCTCATGCAGAAAAAAATGAAATGATATATATA
>CAKAKQ010032665.1:0-10214 GCA_916700675.1 Helicolenus avius
GGGGGCCAGACATGGGAGCAAGGGGCAAAGACAGGGGTAGAGACCGTGACTCAGACTGTGGAAGCATGGAGTCAACAAGGAGCCAACAAGGAGGTGGAGGATGAAGGGGGTGACAAACATATGTGTGGCAGTCATAGAGAGGTGAGGAGTCAGGTCAGTCATAGAGAGGTGAGGAGTCAGGTCAGTCATAGAGAGGTGAGGAGTCAGGTCAGTCATAGAGAGGTGAGGAGTCAGGTCAGTTATAGAGAGGTGAGGAGTCAGGTCAGTCATAGAGAGGTGAGGAGTCAGGTCAGTTATAGAGAGGTGAGGAGTCAGGTCAGTCATAGAGAGATGAGGAGTCAGGTCAGTCATAGAGAGGTGAGAGGTCAGTCATAGAGAGATGAGGAGTCAGGTCAGTCATAGAGAGGTGAGAGGTCAGTCATAGAGAGGTGAGGAGTCAGGTCAGTCGTAGAAAGGAGTCAGGTCATAGAGAGGAGTCAGGTCAGTCGTAGAGAGATGAGGAGTCAGGTCAGTTATAGAGAGATGAGGAGTCAGGTCAGTCGTAGAGAGATGAGGAGTCAGGTCAGTTGTAGAGAGGTGAGGAGTCACGTCAGTCATACAGAGATGGGGAGTCAGGTCATAGAGAGATGTGAGGTCAGTCATAGAGAGATGAGGAGTCAGGTCATAGAGAGATGAGGAGTCAGGTCATAGAGAGATGTGGAGTCAGGTCAGTCATAGAGAGATGTGAGGTCAGTCATAGAGAGATGTGAGGTCAGTCATAGAGAGGTGAGGAGTCAGTCATAGAGAGGTGTGGAGTCAGTCATTGAGAGGTGTGGAGTCAGGTCATAGAGAGGTGTGGAGTCAGGTCAGTCATAGAGAGATGAGGAGTCAGGTCAGTCGTAGAGAGGTGTGAGGTCAGTCATAGAGAGGTGTGGAGTCAGGTCAGTCGTAGAGAGGTGTGAGGTCAGTCATAGAGAGGAGTCAGGTCAGTAATAGAGAGATGAGGAGTCAGGTCAGTAATAGAGAGATGAGGAGTCAGTCATAGAGAGGTGAGGAGTCAGGTCAGTCGTAGAGAGATGAGGAGTCAGGTCAGTGATAGAGAGGTGTGAGGTCAGTCATAGAGAGGTGTGGAGTCAGGTCATAGAGAGGTGTGAGGTCAGTCATAGAGAGGTGTGGAGTCAGGTCATAGAGAGGTGTGAGGTCAGTCATAGAGAGGTGAGGAGTCAGGTCAGTCATAGAGAGATGTGAGGTCAGTAATAGAGAGGTGTGGAGTCAGGTTAGTCATGATGGAGGAAAGCTCCTCAGTCAGAGGGAAGAGGTTGTAATTTGTCATGACAAGCAGCTGATGCCATCCATGAATCTGTCCTGCAGGTCACAATCCTGCACAACAGAACACTACCAAGCCTCGTATCACATATTACAGATGATGACAATGGTGGAGTTTACACTGACAGCCTCACATAACTGCTCTTTAATCTTCAGCTGCAAATGCCTTAAAGGATAATTAAGATTTATTACAAAATGTGGACTTCGTTTTGTACTTTTGACCATACTTTCTAACAGTTATGACAACATTTAGTCACTCGTTGCTGAGATCTGGGAAGTCACCAACATCACTTCAAAACAAAGTCAAAATTATTAACCTCTTAACAATCGACGGCGGGCCCAGCTGCTATTCTGTCTTTCAGGCTCAGTCTTAAAGGTCTTAAATCGCAATATAATTGATTGCGATTTAAGACTTTACAGTGTTATCATAACTGATAGCAATGATGGTCAGAACTACAGAAATAAGACCCAAGTTGTAATAAATGTGAATAATCCTCCAATACCCAATTTGTCAGAGGTAAGAAACAACAGAGTCCACATAAGTACAGTGACAACATTAGGATTCTAACTAATGACACCGTCTAAATGTGGTAGCTTCTGGAGGTATGAGGGAATTAACCCATTTGTGCTCACAGACTGTATTTAATATGATGAGAAAAAATGCAGCAACATTTGTTCCCATTGGTCTGAAGTCTTGAAATTTGGTATGGGCAAAGTTTGGGCAAGTATCTAACAGTACAACTTTGACATTTTTAGATCACATGAAAAATCTAACTTTTATTAATAGTCAAAGTCAGGACTTGTAGAAAATTAGGAAAAATGCTAACATTGTGTTTATTAAACGTTTCCAACATGAAATATATTTTTACACTGTATATGTGTTGCATATCTTTGATATTCAACTTGGTATGAGTTCGTAGACACCAAATACTTGATTGTGCTCATTGTAGTTTCTGAGATGCAGCCATTTTCTTATCATACTGTATCTAGTCTTTAGGCACTACTGTTTCTATTGCAAAAACAGTAGTCCCATGTGTCCAGATACTAGATATGCCAGTGGTATGATAAGAAAAACTCGAGCAATTTTGAAAATTTCTTCACATTTGGGCTTTTAAGCAAGCCAAGAGAACACTTCCACCAAAGGAAATTAAAAATTTCAGGTAAACGGGCACAAATGGGTTAAAGGATTGATGACACAGTGTATTTCTAATCAACACGACTCATGCTGGGATAGTTATTTCTGTTTTGTTTTGTTTGTGTGTGTGCACATTACAGAATAATTGTGTTGTCCAGAAGACGATGAGAAAGTTCAGCCAGCCATTTCATTATAATCACCCATTAGCCAACCAAGCAGGGGGCAAACGTTGTCCTCACAGCAGTCATCCCAATTACAGAGAGAGAGCTACAGGTTAATTAAAAACGGGCAATCGCTGCTCGCCAGTGGACAAAACAAGCTTCCTCTAAATAAAGCCAAATAAGGTCCAACCATTGCTCTGACTAATATCTGAATCAGAGAGAGCAGCTGCCTGATCTTAGGGCTTAAGGCAGAACACAACAGACTATTAGAAAAATGCTCTGTGACTATGTACTGCAGCAGTAACATCTCATCTTGCTTATAAAACAAGATGTCAGTCAAGTCTTCAATTACCGCCGTGTAACATCCAACTCAGTGGAAGAAAATCCAGCTAAAAGCGAGTGGAGTGGACTCCCTGTCACAGCGAGTTACCAAGAGACCGTTTCCGCCGCTGCTTTATATCTCACAGCTAGTACCCGTCTACAAATGCTTTTACGGTAAACATAAGACATCTACACGCAAACTTAATAAATCATTAATATGCATGAATGCAAATAAACACCGTATTATATTCTCTACAAATGACCTTCACGCTCCATCTGTTACCATGCCATCCTAATGCCATTTCATGTATTCCTACAGTCCCCTCCACAGGAACGGATGCCCACTGGGTAATCTGACCTAGTGATGCATGAAGCAGGGCTGTCTGTGGGTATATCGTGCCAGAAAAGTACTATGAAGCCACGCGCTTGCAGTTATATAACCAAAAAAAAAAAAAAAGGCTGAAGTCAAGTAAGAACTTCTCGAGCACTCCAACACATTTTGGCACAGATGGCATCAACAGTTGCTTATCATATTGTGCTGCTTCCTCAAGGATGTGCAGCTGCTGATGTGAAGGAGAATCTATTTGTGGGAGCGTCTGCCTGCTGCCCTGAGAGTCTATTCAAGCTGATACGATGAGGACAGCTGATGTAAGAGATGTATTGTACGAAAAGGAAGGTTTTTGAGCCTTTTACGAAAACGGCTCTGAAGTCGTCGTTCCTCAATTGAGCACTTGTGTTGTCGTCTAAAAAAGCCTCGATGAGAAGCTGATACAGTTGAAAGAGCACACCTGTTTGCAACATTTCCACTGACTGGACACATCCCCGCAGGTGCAGGTTCAACAGGGTAGAAATCTTCCGCTGGCTGGTAAGGTGACTGACTCTAATGTTTGGTGACACGATTCCAAATTCACCGACATCACATCGGCCAACAGGTCGAGCACAAGCAGCACCAGCCAGCTCCTCTGACCCGCGTCTAAAAGGCTGAAATGGGTTTCTAGGGAATGCAACCATGCACTAATGAGCACAGAGAGAACTTGTATCAAAAAAGAAGACATGCGATAAGACACAAATGTCATATTTGTGCTGCTCTAAACTCATGAAGTACATGCAGAACTATAAATTCCTAACATTGACTGAAACTACAGCATGAGACACGAGCTTTATCATGAAAAACTCCCAAGTGCGTGGATTCCGGCAACACAAAACAAAGGGAAACAGTTGAAGACAGCCTGTTAGTAGTTAGAAAGTACACAGGGTTCAGTCAGCACAGGTCCAGTCAAGTAGCCTTTGGTCAGGTAGGGGGACACACCATGAGACAAACATGCACCAACACTCAGGGGATTACAGGATTACAGGCAGACCACAGCAGAGCGGACCTTACCTTCTTGGTGAAAATTTTAAGCGACTTTACAGAGTTGCCCATTGCAAAGAAAAATCCTCCTTGCTTTATGTTTTCTCCCTAACTGTGTTAGTGCGGCTGTACGTGAGTGTATGCATGTGTGTTTGCGTATGTTTCCGGGCATGCATGGGAATAGGAGTGATTAGGAAGGGAAAGAGGGTTCAGTGGGTCACTGGCTAATATAAGAGGACATTTGGGGAAAGGCAGGGAGAGGAGCGGAGGTATCATAGGAGGTAGAGGTAGAGGTTAGAGGACGGGGAGGACCTAGAGGCAAAGGACGCCGGGAGGGACGAGGGGAGGGACACTGAAACAAAGGAGGAAAATATGTAAACAAGGACAAAGGACAGATCAGAACAACACAGAGATACGCGAGGCGGGAGAGGAAGCATGCATGTGATCAGAGCAAGATGCAAGCGCCAGGAGTAGAAAAAGCAAGATTGCTTATTCATTCCATCCTCTCCCCTACAGTGTCTTTCCTCCCTCCCCTCTACCCTCTCTCTCTCTCTCTCTCTCTCTGCCTCTCTCTATGTCCGTCCGTATGTCTCTCTCCCTCTTTTTACCCTCGCTCTCTCCCCTGCTCTCGCTCACTCCACACAGTTTTAAACCATCTATGCGAATGTGACAGAAGAAGCTCGTTCGGACAAGCATATTACCTTCCCCTGAGCGAGACGCTGGAGACACTAATCCAAACATGCACACACACATACACACAAACACACACACACACACACACACACACACACACACACACTCGATTAAACACACACTGATGTGGGGCTATAGAGCTAAAAATATAACGCACGCTCTCCGTTCACCCCCTACTCTCCCATATTTCTCCCCCACCCCAGCATCCATCCCCCTCTTTCTCTCTCTCTCTCACACACATATATAGAAGCATCACAATGTCACGTTAAGCTTGAAGGGCACGGATTCAGATCAAAGCCAAAATGTGAAAGAAATAACACATGGATTGTGAACCACCAAGGATGCAAACACACACACACACACACACACACACAGTCAGGCAAAGAAATGCTCTCTCATCCACACACACATTTATTGTAAAGTGCTATGACTGGGAAAGTGAGAGTCGCTAAAGATCAAACACCTCTGAAACCAGCAGTGAAAGGTAGCAATATAAGGGGATTTTAAATGAATACTATTGCACTTTTCACTCCACTTATTTTACAGCTTTGCAGATTTAGACTGTACATACACAAAAATGTGATCAGCTTATAAAATATGATAAATTGTTGTATCTTAAATGTACCAAATGGTATATAAAGTGGTTGGAATTATCAGCAACTCGACCAGCTACAACCATATATAACGGTACAATGACATCATACATAAAGTAAATAATGATACAAGACTCTTAATGAGTACTTTTATCTGAAGTACATTTTGCTGATAATACTTGTGAATTCAGCGCTTTTGGAGTAGAGCTGCAATGATTAATTGATTAGTTGACAACTATTAAATTAATCGGAAACTATTTTGATAATCGATTGATCAGCTTCTTTAGAAACGTTTTCTGAAAAACTTCTCTGATTGCAGCTTCTTAAATGTGAATATTTTTCTGGTTTCTTTACTCTTCTATGACAGTAAACTGAATTTCTTTGAGTTGTGGACAAAACAAGACATTTCATCTTGAGCTTTGGGAAACACTGATCGACATTTTTCACCATTTTCTGGACCAAACAACTAATCGATTAATCGAGAAAATAACCGACAGATTAAAGCTACAGAGGGTAGAAATGGAGCAAATATGATTAAAAAAAGATTATTTTTTATAAAACAGTCACTATATCCTGACAGTAGTGCATGAGATAGGTAATCTGAAAAAAAAAAATCATGTGCCTCTGTGTCCTCTGGTGTCCTCTGGTGTCCTCCGGTGCTCCTAATGTCATCTGCAAGATTTCTCAGACCGGAGGAAAACAACCAATCAGAGCCGAGCTGTGTGTGTCCAGCTGCCCCATCTATGAGCCGACTATCAGTCACTCGCAAACTCCGACCAAAACTATCAAATATGAATCAATATTCTGTTACTGTAATGCCTATTTCTCAGCTCAAATGTTTTCAGAAACATCTTGTAGTGAACTGTTTAGCTGTAAAATGAGAAAGTTTGTGACCCGACTGCCATGTTGAGATCAGTTGAAGAAATACCAAGCACCGCCCACCAGCCGCAGCACAGCCAATAGGAACGCTCAATAGCAACGCTCTCTCTGAAATGATTGTCCAAAGTCTTCCATCATGGGCTAGATGAAAGCCTGAAAACAGAGCCATAAGGAGGAGCAGAAGTCTAGTTTTCTCTCAGAACACTTGAATTACAATATGCTAAAAGGTTATTATGGATTTTTTGCCCAATGATGCCAAAAATATTCTGCCTACTACCACATTAATCGACAATGACAATAATCGTTAGTTGCAGCCCTATAATGGAGTATTTTTACATTAAAGATCCCCATTCAGACTAGAAATTCTCTACTTTGAATAATAATTTCCCCTCTCAGTGTGTGTGCAGTGGAGGCTTCACATTTCTACATCACAGTTGCGTAAGTTGAGCTGCGATTGTCTTCCAAACAAGCTCTGTTTGTACTCGTTCCTTCAGCAGCGAGAGAAACTTTCTCCCTTCAGGAGATGAATTTGAAAACAGCCTTCTAGTGTCAAACTCTGCACAGTGAAGGTCAAACATCCAATAAGCAAATCACATGTTGGAGCCGAGGGGGACTTTAAGGATGAGAGTTTCCAAAACCAAAACACAGCAGCATTCAATCCTGAGGTATAACTTGACTAATAAGCATCCTTATTTCCCTCTCCTGTTCCACCTCGTCTATTCTCTGCTATTTTTAATAAACACATTCACGCCGAAGCCGCTTCAGATCTCGCTCCCATTCAATATCCCTGCGCTGCTCTGCGGATGATTCAGCCAGCCTCTCACCGGAGGCTCATTGTGAACTTCAGAACACATCAGACGTCAGACACAGGAGCCGTCAGCTCTCATAATGTCAGACCGTAGTGTGCACGGGCATGAGATCCATTTCTCCCCTTTTCTCTCTCTTTCTCTGTCTCTCTGGCTGTATCCTTCTCACTCACTCACACTTTACATAACGACTTACACACTACATTTCACTAACATCTCAGGAGACAATTCATCTGAACATCTGAGGATTATTTGGAGACCGTTTTCCAGGAATCACACGCAAAATGATTTTTTGCTAAATATTCACTGTGCACACAATGCAAAGAAATCTACCTACACATACCAGACAGGAACCAAGAGGAAATACTAATAATTGCTTTTGCTTTTTAATGATTTTGAGGTCAAATATAATCCGGTTTCATCCACTGCCATCAAGTGTGTTAAATGAGCTGAGAGATGTACTGTAGGAGGGGGGAAGGAATACCAAGCTCTCATGCGTTCATCATCAACCTGACATCATTGTTCTTTTGCTATTATAAGGCCAACTTCTTTTTATTTTGCAAAGTGGAATGACTGTGTAACCATGTCACAGTCTCTCCTCTAAGACTGCTACTTCACAGTGTGTATCCTGATGCAAACACAAAGAGGTAAATAGAGTGACCGTGAGATGTTTTTAGTGCGTGTATTTTTGTCGTCATCAGAGGACGTCTAGGCGGTGAAAAAGCACACAATGCACACTTGCGTCATCTTCTTGTGCTTGGTTCTGAGACGTCACCGTTTTTATCCCACGGTTGATTAATTCATTCAGTTCAGAATAGCTAAAATCCTCAGCTTTCATGCAGATTATTCTGCTATTTCAGACGGCGCTATGTAAAATGAGCCTGGTTAAACGTCTAGTGCGTAAGCAGCGGGGAGAAAAATATTGACGTGTCTCATTTCAGTCAATTAAACCTCTGTTGTTTCTCCTCTGACTCAGTCTCATCCATAATTTCCCCCTCTTTCAGCCTGCATGAATATTTAGCATGGTCGCGCACTTAAAAATTGCAGCACGTGCAGTTGTGTGCGCGTGCTTTTATGCATTTCACTGCCCTAATCCTCATCTCAAAGAAGGGATTTAACCAAAGAGTGAATTTTTCTACCTCCTTCAGTGCCGGCACAGATACAAAAATATCCATGTGTGTCTAAAAATAGCCTGTTCTACTCTAGACTATACTGGAGGCATATGCTGCTGCTGCGGTGAATACAACGAGCTCTTTCCAGCTCCGTATTCTTCTCATTTTGTCTCAACGCATCTCTCTTTTCACTCCTCTAGACGGTCGCCAAGGTCAGCGTGACCCCGGCAGAGGAAGGATGGAGAAGAGGGAGAGAGGTTTTGTATAAGAGCGGAGAAAAAGAGGAAAGGGAACAGCAGACAGGAAACGTCAACGCCAGGCGAGGAAGTGAAGGGCTGATCGGTGGTTTGAGACCTTTTCCTCACATTGTCTTCAGAGCTGTCAGGTGGGAGCGGGGAAGTGAGAGTTGATGAGTGTTTGTCTTATGTAACATTCATCAGGTCTGCCAGCACTTTCTATTTTATTCCTCCTCCTCCTCCTCCTGATTTATCCAATTGCCTCGCTTCCTTCTCTTTCTTCCCCTTCTCCTGTCTCACTGATGTGACACACAGTGGACTATTAATCCCTCTCACTCTTTGAATTCAGACCTATTAGTGCAAACGGTACGTGCTCCCTCTGCTGGCTCATACACATATTCTTTCATCTAAATTTAATTTGAACAGAAAATCATTTCCTCCTCAATAATAAATCTCTCGGCAGTAGATAAAGGACTTCTCTGTGCCGCGCTTCCAGATTCCAAGCGAGAACAAGGTCACTGAAGGTCACAAGAGCCGAAGGATGTGGTGATTGTTTGAGTGTCTAAAAATAGAAACTGAATTTCTACTGGGACAAAAACACTGCTCATGCTCTGTCCTTGATCAAGGTGTAACCTGGATAGTTTAAAGGCCTGAATGTGCAGGAATAATGAGATGTTAACTGTGGTGCACGCCTGCTTTAAATACATGAATTCTCATGTTAAAAATATGCTTTATCTAATGAATCATTACATCACAACCTATCTGTAACTACCAAGCTGCAAAACACATTCAAGCAGCTAACATTTGCCCTTCCTCTAACCCCCACACACAAGCCTTTTATTGTGTATGATTCATCTTATGAATATGTATTTGAAAGGAGTTTGGAGACAGCACATGATGGAAACCTGCTCTTTTATTCTCAAATTTGCTCTGTCTGGTAGCATGTTTGACAAAAAATTAGAATATTTTTTTACCAAGAAAAACTAAAAAAAACACTCTGCCCTCCTCCTCCAGTCTCTCACAATCAGGTCTCTTGATGGGCTATTTTTAGCTTCTTCCACTGGCAGCCAATGAGTTTAGTTGAGCTCGTATGCAGATCTTGATGTTACGTAAGAAAAATATGAAATGAAAGAATGTTGTAGTGTGTAATATCTCACCCTGCCACATCTATAGGAGGAGCATTAAAGGTGTGCTATTATGACTGAGTGGTCACTCAAATGAAAAGGCTTGGTAAGATGTCTCCGCCATCATTTTCTTTCTTTTCATTCTCACACACACATCTTTCAACCTTTCTTTCAGAAATCCATTTAGACTATCGACAGCTGATATGACTTGACTTCACTGTGACATCACAGAAAACGATCTTGGTTGATTCAGTTACAAAACATCATCATCACTGTGTGGCTCAACTTTTTGATGTGATGTTTTTAATTAACGTGAGTTGATGAGTAACCAAAAAAACACTCAGAGCTGCAGTTACCAACATAACAACACTATAAAAAATGCTCACTGTTCCCCCCAAAAACTCACGGTGGAAAATATATAAGAGATCATTCTTGATGGAAATGACTAAACATCTGCCATTTCCACACACGTCAGCAGCTCTAGAGACTTTATATATA
>CAKAKQ010032667.1:0-16396 GCA_916700675.1 Helicolenus avius
GTGAGCTAGCCAGTGGCGCACGCTCACATGCACTAACATGCACTAAAAGCATGCACAATATGCTCTAAATATCAACTGGAGAACTAATAAGTCTGTGTGGAGACACGAGTCATCAACCATACAGGGATGTTCCTAAATTGAAACACAATATTATGGAAAACATGAATGATACATTTTATATACATTTATTTTACTATTTTTTTTTTGCTTTGGAATTTGTTAATATAGTTTTGCCTATTAGGAAAACATCTAGTAAATCGCATTCACTAATAACTTTTGCCTTTCTTTTCTATAAATATCAATGAGTTGCATGTTTTCAACTTACAGAACACATTCTTAACATCACTGGTGAAACATTTATCAAAGAATACCATACTGTTTTATATTAATGAGCAAAAGCATGAAAAGCATGAACAAAGCATGAAAATATACATTTTTCAAAGCATACCATACTGTTTTATATTAATGAACACCACCGTGAAAATTTACTTGAACAGCCTTGAAACATTCTTCGGTTATTCATCAGTGAATGTAGCTATTGCCTTATTGGTATGTGGTGATTCGTTTTGAATTACTGGCATGCAATTTATTTGAAGGCAGTCAGGTGATGAACAGAATTGTATTTATGAGATATGAACATGTATGGACATTAATGTTAATTCAAAATGCTTTCAGTAGCTTTCTTTTGCCCTCACTATGCATGTAGATATGCAGAGAACCAAATTCACATCTAAAAGGTTGAAGATAAGGAGCTGGACCTTGAACTGTCCAATTTTGAAAAACCTCGGCGCACCAGTGTTAGATAAAATTTACTTCCCTATAGGATTTACACAGTAATTACTCTAGTAAACGAACAAATAGAGTCCACAAGAGTAAAACACATAATATTTGGCCCAACAGCAAACTAACAGTCATTTAGAATGTTGTATTGGCAGCAGATATTGTTCAAATTTGGGGAGTAGATAAAAGTTGATGGTCAAATTTGTTTTGGTCACAGATCTGATAAAAATGCTGACTGTAGTTAAAAGCTAAAATATTGGGTAAATGATGGAAAAAAGTTATCTAAAATTA
This sequence comes from Helicolenus avius, assembly GCA_916700675.1. NCBI lineage: Eukaryota > Metazoa > Chordata > Actinopteri > Perciformes > Sebastidae > Helicolenus > Helicolenus avius. The sequence goes on from CAKAKQ010032667.1 coordinate 1,072, forward strand.
ATGTATAAATGCTAAAAAAGTTAGCTAAAATTAAAGGCTAAATGGTAAGAAAGCTAAAAGTAGGCTAACAGATAAATGGTTGAAGTGGCAGTTAATTATTATTATGCACTTATTATACACTCCACTTATTTATATCCACTTTATGTAATTTATTATTGGAAATAAATTAACATAACAAAACATTGACAAATATTGTCCAGAAACCCTCACAAATAGGCTACTGCATTTAGCATAAAAATTACGCTCAAATCATAACATGTCAAACTCAAGCCCAACAGGCAATAACAGCTGTCAGTGTGTCAGTGTGCTGACTTGACTATGCCTTGCCCCAAACTGCATGTGAATATCATAAATAGGGTGTGTCTGTAAAGGGGAGACTCGTGGGTACCCAGAGAACCCATTTTCATTCACATATCTTGAGGTCAGAGGTCAAAGGACCCCTTTGAAAATGGCCATGCCAGATTTTCCTCGCCAAAATTTAACATAAGTTTTGGAGCGTTATTTATCCTCCCTCGTGACAAGCTAGTATGACATGGTTGGTACTAATGGATTCCTTAGGTTTTCTAGTTTCATATGATGCTAGTATCTTCACTCTAGCTTTAAAGCTTTGTAGTAGCTTTGTAACTTTTTCGGAACAACCTAAAAATTGCAAGTTGCGTTAAAGAAATTGTGGCCTTAAAAATAAATTTGCGTTACGCATTATTATTGCGTTTACTTTGACTACCCTGACAATTAATAGTGTTAAATAACACATAGTTTACTCTTGTTGGGGTATATCAGACAAAAAATATCGTGAACCACTGATTTATGGCATCCTCAATGGTAGCCTACCTGAGTAAAGTAAGATGCTCATGTTCAGAAAACAACAACAAAAATTCTGATGTGTATTCTGGATCAAAATACCCATAGATTCATCAGGACTTGGTTACTCTTTGATTTCTACTTCCCCTCTAGTTCTCCAGAGCACCTAATGAGCAGCAAACGCAAAGCACGAGAATCAAGTGAATGGCATCTGTGATCAACAGTCCTGTCAGCAGTCAGAAAAGAGGGGTTTACATTGGCACAATTGGCTTGCCCTTACTACTGAGAAATATGCCCTCACTGCTGTAGCCTTGCAGAAACAATCACACTCTTCACTGACACAAATTGGAGTTAAATACCTTGGAATATGACAAAGGACCAGAGATCAAATGTTAAGGAAAAGCATTTTGCCACAAAGATTATACTCATACGGTTTTCCATCACTTCCACATTTTATTCAATGCTTTTTTTGCTCTTTGTCTGATGTGAGCCACCTTACATCATATGAAAGGTGAACTAAGGACCCCTGTGGCGTCTTCATTTCCCCTTTTCCTTCTTTTTAACGATTTGCCTCAAAATCTTCCGTTTTTTCTCCGTTTCAAAGTTGTGGTGGATAATCTGACGTCCTATGAATTGTGATCTATCTGGAGCTCTCTCAGGCAAAGTTTTTCCTGTCTTAAGAGGATGAAAGATTATTGTAAGATTCTTGCCATAGTCAGGAGAGAGCTTAGGCAGCCGACATCCTAAGTGTAAAGAATGAACATCATCTATATCAGAATTTCATGTCTGAGAGTCTTTGCCTCTTTTCCACAATCACTAAAGCCCTTTTCTTCTGCCACACAGTGCAGCAAAAAACATTGGTCATCCCATTTGACCATAATCCTAATGACAGAGAAGAAACTTAACTCCTCGGTTGCATGTACTGAGAAAGGCACAAACCACTATGCAACATTGCACCCAATTACCAACACCTGAAATGCGAATGCGGTTGTTGCATTTTGATGCTCTCGGAGGCTGGACTGTGCTCGAAACACCTCATTAAATGGAAGAACAAATCATCACAAAAGGCACAAAAACAAACAAAGAAATGTTTAGTGCATCATGCTGATCAACTTAATGTTAAAGGGGCTCTATTATGCTTTGTGCTTTTTCCCTTTCCTTTAGTGTTTTATATAGTTTTTTGTGCACTTAAAAGGGAGTTACTCTCCCCCAAAGAAACACAGCTCCTGAACAGCCTGTAACCCCTTGATTGAAGTCCTGCCTTTTTCTTTCGTAACGTGGTGATGTCACCAAGTAACACACTTTGCCTAACGGGTAGTTTGGCATGCCCTAAAACAAAGCTAGTTAGAGTGGAGTTGGAGCGGAGTCCGAAGAGTTTGGTTCGGTTGACCAATCACAACAGAGTGGGCCAGCTGACCAAAACTAGACAGACTGAGACAGGAGCTCAAACAGAGTGTTTCAGACAGAGGGTGAAAAGAAGTGCTGCAGCACAGCTGGTATGAGAAAAATAAAGCATGTAAACATGTTCTAGTAGAAACCCAAAATACAAGTATGCACCTGAGGGTAAGCATAAATTGTTACTTTCATCCAGGAGGCCGCGGTTTGTGTCCGGTGTGTTACATTTCACTTTACAATCAGCTGTTCGTTCATGTCTCGTGTTCACAACGTCACATTTTTAATGTACAAACGTATAGTTTTAAGCCCAACCATGTTGTTTTTTTCCTAAACTGAACTAAGTGGTTTTGTTGCCTATTCCTAAGCAAGTGTTTTTTGTTGAATTCACAATATTAAGCACGTGTTTACTGCGAGTGAAAAATTGACACTGAGGGGTCTGACAAAGCATCAGTATGTCACACATTAGGATGGTATTTTTTGTTAGCTAATACTCACATAAGAAGTGATACTGAGGTGATTAATGACATTAAAATCATCATAAACTAAAATTAAACTTTACCAGCTGCCTGTTCTGAAGCTAAAACATCATACGCAGGTTACACCAAATAAAGAAGCTAGATTCGTTGTAACCACTGTAATGTTTACTACATCTGAGGGGCAGGAAGTCAATCACCTAATGTTTCATTGACACTTTAAAAGCATTTTATTTTTCCAATGTCCTTTTCTCCAGTTGTCATTATACACAGGTAGGTAGGAATGACCTTGCAGACCTAATACAACAAATTTCCGGTCGTTATTTGCTGTTTAGTTTGTTTTTTGAACAAAGAGATGAATGAACATACCAGGTTTTCCAATTCTGTAGGTTGTAGCGTGTTGCTCTGCTCCTCTTGTGTGGTCTGGTGAGAACTGTCCTCTTCCTGTCACCTATGACCCCTCATATACAACCCTGTGCATCTAATGACTGCCACCCAGTGGCCAAAATAATACTCCAATATATCTAGTCAAAATAATATGAGATAAACATAAATGGCTCCGACAGACACACTATCGTGGAAAAAAAGTTTGTAGTTAGTTTTATGTTTATTTCTCTATGACGAGCTGAATTTGTGATGTCTTTGAATTGTAGTTTCATTTGAGGCAGTGTGTGTGTACTGATTTACCATTACTAATTGGGCAGCTGCCAAGACTATGCAGATGCAGAGAGCCTTGACTACATCAACATGAATATGTGCTGGGATTTCTTTTGGCTGTAAGGCTTAATGACTAAATATGAATACTGAATCAAACATGGGTTATAAAGTCAATTGAATGTGATTTCTGTACATGCAACCTATTGCTCATTCATTGATGAAATTGGGAGGGCAGCTGCTTGATGCTGCTTTTGTAATATATCGCAACTCATTTTTTAGCCCTGCAGCTAGAGTGCTTCAGTATAGACTGACAGCCTCTCTGATTTTGCATGAAAGGGATAGCACAAACATGTTATACTCCATCTTTCTTCAACTTCATCAACTTCATTTACGTGCCTCACCCAAATGGTTACATGAACGTGTGAGGTCAAGCAACCAATACGAATTTAGAAATAGGTTAGTCAGCCTGAGAGTGGCACAAAAGAGGACAATTAGGTGTGAGGTAAGGTCCATACAAGCAGGTATGTGTAGCTTGAGCTTTGAGCATAAAAGATGGTGTTGTCCAGGTGTTATTGGCTGAAACAAAAACATTCTTGTTATAGCCCTTCCATCTGGATGTTTAATCTTTCTGAGGCAGAGTGGTGGCTCTGAATTTAAACTTATCCATTCAATTTGGCGGCTTTGGGACATATTGTCTCCGAGCTTCAGAGTTTTTATTGCACAAATAAAGAACAAATCCTAAAAAAGTCCAATATGGTTTCAACAAGTGTGTCGATTGGACGTGACGGACATCAAAAGTCTGACGACGGCATGATTAGATATAATCATCACTGTTACGGCTCTACGTCAGAACAACATGTAATAAAATAAAGGGCGATGTTATTTCACAACAATGACCCACTAGCTGTACATTATCCCGCTTATTATATGGCTACTTACTTAAGAAATCAATAATTTGAAACATAAATGGTCCTCTAGAGTCTGACATCAGAACCCAGTTCTCTAGGTACCCACAAGTCTCCCCTTTACAGACATGCCCACTTTATGATAATCACATACAGTTTGGGGCAAGTCATAGTCAAGTCAGCACACTGACAGCTGTTGTTGCCTGTTGGGCTGCAGTTTGCCATGTTATGATTTGAGCACAATATTTGTCATTGTTTTGTGTTGTTAATTGATTTCTAATAATAAATATATACACACATTTGCATAAAGCAGGCATATTTGCCCACTCCCATTTTGATAAGAGTATTAAATATTTGACAAATCTCCCTTTAAGGTACATGTTGAACGGATAAAAAAGAATGGGTGATTAATTTGCGATCAATCGCGATTAACTATGGACAATCATGCGATTAATCACATGACAGCCCTAGTACGGATACAAGTAAATGTACTTCAACATTCAAGCAAAATAGTAGTAATGAGATATTAAACAAACAAAAAAGAGAAACATTTTGAACAGATAATAAATGTGCAATTCATTTGCGATTAATCATGATTCATTATGGACAATCATGCCATTAATTGCGATTAAATATTTGAATCGATTGACAGCCCTACTTTAAACATAATGAAAATAAGTATTCAACTTTCTTGTTTTATTGCTGACGAAAAAATCTTATGTTGTATACTGTATAATTAATGCATTAGCATGATGTGAACCAAAACAAGCCAAATATGTTTATTACTTGTATATTTGCTATATAAATTGTATTAAAGCATAGGCCTGCAGCTAAGCTTATTAATCAATTACAACAATTTATCTGTAAAAAGTCACAAAAGAGTGAAAAATACCTATTACAAGCTCTTGGAGCCCAAGGTAATGGCTTTGATTTTGATTTGTTTGACTCTAAAACCCAAAGTCATTCAATTTACTGCTGATATAAAATAGAGGAAAAACAGCAAATGCTCACATTTGAAAAGCTGGAACCCACAAATGTTTTTTTGTTTGATCAATTCCTTAAATAATTATGAAACTTTATGCACCTGTGTTGTGTTGTTTCTGTCTCTGTGTACTCATCAACTTCTTGACATCCGTGGATATTTCAAGTATTCAAGCTCAAACATTTTTCTCCGGCTTAATCCCTAAACCAAATATTTACCGAGATTTCATTGATTACACACCTGATTGGACGATGAGTAGAAAGAGGAATTGTCGGGAGCACCATCACAGCTCCAAAGTAGTAATATGTAATCTCCTGCTAAATTGCTATAGTTCAGTTTTGGTACATTTTGACGCTCTTCATCCATTCTGTGCACAATCATCTTCCTGGGTTGCTCTAAGCGGGTTATATGGAGAAAGCTTTAAAAGTCTCCTGTGAGTTAAATGTCTAATTATACTCTGCAACAACACACACATCCCCCTTTATGAGAAATGCCTGACACATTTTGCAGAACAAGCGAAACACTTTGAAACACTGAAAAGGTGAACAGACTGGTTAAGGAGTCGTTACTTGGCAGAACAGCACTTGAGAGTTTTACATTCTCACACAGAGCATGCTTTTAAATCGCGCCAGCCTAACTACACAGCGTGCCAGAGTTATCTCTGATGATCCAGTAAAAAGCAGTATTAAATCCTGAGTCAAGTAAGGTATTTTCATCATTAACACTCCTTCTGGCGGAGTCTACTTCCACCTCACGTCACCAATGGCATATTCTTCATCAGAGGGACTTTTTCCATTCCTTCAGCATCAAATTTAAATTCTTATTTGTTGACGCTGAAGCTTGTCAGGATGGAAAAGATCATCACAAAGATTAATGCCACTGAGTTGCTGAGAGCAATTCTGTTGTGGATACATTTGTTGAGATTGATGGACTTGATTTCATCTTGCAAATTTGTTAATATTTCTTGTCTTGTATTGGGAGCCTCGTTCAAACCAGCAGAGAGAGAAAGAAAAGAGGCGGATTTCCATCATAATTACTGAGTTGAAGCCGTGGAGGATCATAAGAATCTTATTGCTTCTCTTAAATACTGAAAATAGTTTGTAATGATTGCTGTTTTCGAGCTCAGTAATAAGATCCCCTGTGGTACCTGTTCCAGAGGACATTATAGGTTTCCACACAGCAGGAAGGAATGTGACTTGTGGTGATACAACAAAGGATGTCCCGGATATTAATTAAAAAGTTTTTGTTTGAAATGTAATATAGAGATTATACCTGACAGTCAGGTTTACTGATCTCATTCAATGACAAATGAAATGTGGGGATTTACATACATTTTCTGTTAACATTTTCAAAAGTTATAAATTAAAGCAAGTAGTACTGCAATAGCCTACTGTAATTTACCATAATGTTTCCACAAATATCAAGCATAATATCTAAATATATATAAGAGGGGTAGCTTTATATGGAGTTCCTGAATAAATCCTAAAAAAACCTAACAACAACAACAACAACAACAACAACAAAAAGTCAAGAACACAAAGTCAAAGGGGTTTCAAACGTTTCATCACACTATGCTAATCGACTTTTAAGACTTAACGGTCATTTCAGGTTGAACAACTCAACAAGTGTAATTATCAGCACACAAAACAAACAATGTTTTTTTAAGATTGTTTTAAAAAGAAAAGTTATTTTGTTATTTTTCCTGTGTTTTCCTACAAATGTTCAGCACCAAGAGCGATCAGTGCGTCTGTGTGTGTTTAGGCAACAAAACTACATGGTTAGGTTTAGGAAAAGATTGTGGTTTGGGTTAAAATAATCACAGAAGTGGCGTTACTCAAGTACGGAAGTTACGTGAGAAACAAGTCAATGTTTGGATTAAAGTAACTACAGAACTGGCGTTACTAAATAATAACAAAAATAATAATGCATCGGAAACAATCTTATTCTTGTTGTGTTTTATGCTTTTAGGCCATACATTTTGACACAGAAAAAAATTCTACCAGCCAAGAGATATATCTAAAATGAAGTCAACTTGATTTACTGGGTTGGTCTTTTCATCACCATGGACAAAATCAATTGTAATGTCTTCCTCACTGTCGTCTGTCATCTTTCAGTGGATTGCTTTGCCTTTGCCCTACTTACCTATTTTTGGAAAGGAAACCCCATTATAATACGATGGCAGTGACACATTATACATTGTTTTTTGCTGGAGACAAGCACATTCCACTTGAAATAGGGCAATGACTATGAGGTTAAGGAGCTAATTTTCACACTCAGGCTATTTAAGCTTTAAAGGAGCATAAATCAATACTTGAATATTGTATGTGAAAGAGGTCGCCCATAGTGATGAACCCACAGAAAATCATCATCCGACCCTGCGGTTCCCTTCAGCTCTACACAGCATTTCAACGTCTTTCAGATCAATGTTTTCCGACCTGAAACTTATTGTTTTGGTTCACTCTCACCACTCTCATCAGCATCATTTCCAGCCACAGCAGGCAGCGAAAAATGCCCAAAAAACCCACTGCATGCTAACCTGCTCGATACCAAACGACAGACAGACAAAAGTACAGACTAGCTGGTGAACATAGTGGCGCATTTAGCAGCTAAAGAGCCAGATATTTCCCTCAGGAGTCGGTGCAGAGCAAAACAGTGCTAAAAAAAAAGAGTGAATATTGGACTTGCATTCCCCAGGGACACAAACACGACTCCAAGCGAATGCTAATGTTCCTCCAAGTCTGCTGCATGTGTAGCTAAAAAGATCACAACATCAACTTGAAAGGTGATATATGGGTTGGGTTTACAGCTCGTTTCCGCTGCCCCAAATTGGCCATGTCATCATTTCAGGTTTAAGAATGTTTGAGGGTGTTCACATTCATAATGGGGAAACAGTGTAGGAATCGTAGACCTTTAAGTGCACGGCAAATTTACTGTGTACAACCATTGACTGTATAAAAATAAATAAGAAGTGGACATAGTCATCGTGACGTCACCTATTGGTTTGTGGACTGCCGTTTTGAAGCCTCGAGTTCGCCATCTTGTTTTTTTGCAACCAGAAGTGATAATAAGACATTTTAGGCGACCAAAGTGTTACAATTAACTTCCATGAAAACACACTTTGAAAGGGTAAAGTGGTAAAACGAAAACACGGACAACTCCCAGACCGGACAACGTCGTTGTAGCAACCTGTCAATCACAAGATAGACACGCCCTAAAGCATACCCTGCTTTATGGTCTATTTGACTCTAAATGGGACCCTAATTTACTAAATGAACATCATGCTGTTTTGAAGAACACTTGAAACTAGCGATTGAGACCATAAACTCATGTTTACAGTGTTTACTGAGGTGATATATCAAGTGAGAAGTAGGCTCGTTTTCTCATAGACTTACTATACAATTTTGCAACCAGAGGAGTCGCCCCCTGCTGGCTATTAGAAATAATGCAAGTTTAAGGCTTCACTTTTCAGACCCAGAGGTCGCCCACTATATACAACATACAGTCAATGCAACAGTAGAATATTAATGATTGGCCAGATCAGTCACCTGACCTTTTTTTGTAAATGAGGAGTTGTTTTACTTGCTAAGGACGAGACCAAAAGGAATAAAAAATCCTGCAAGAATGTGAAGATGGCTGTGTTTTGTAAATGTTATCAAAGTGAAACAATCCTGAAGAATGTGAAAATGGAGCCATCATTTCAGCACATAAAGCTCTGTTTAGTTGTGTCAAATTAACAAGCAGGGCAATGGCTCCACGATGATGAATAATGAACACGTCACGTCATCTTCGATTTTCTCGACAGCTTTATCTAAGAGCACAGATCTACCATTTTACCACCGAGAGGCACTACCTCAGTGCTGCCTTTAATCATTAGTACCCACATGCGGTCACTGGCACGTGGGAAACCATACGTTCACCTGCAGAGAACCCCAAATAGAGGCGGACGTGTCAGCTCTTTTATATAGGGGATTCTCTCCACCAGCTCCTCTCTCATCTTGTCATCTCTGCTGCCCAGATTTCAGCTGCCTTACCTTGGCAGGCATATTCATAGCCTCGTCGAAAATTCTCTGTGAAAAATGACCAGCAAGAGGAAATTAAAGAGAAAAATAAATGACAGAAACTGGTGAGACAAGTGCCTGAGGGGAGCAGATTCATTTGAATTGAAGATTAGGCTGACCAGAGTTTAAGCAAGCAAAGCACACCTGAATTGTGAAGTAGGCGCCGTGTGCAAGCATCCATCCACACACATGTGCTGTCCAACCGCAGCCCTCTCTGTCTTTCTTGGCAATTTTCTTGTTAAGTACCTTCCTATCTGAACATTTTCCCATTTTATATCTAAGATGAAAAGATTTTTATATTTCCCTTTGGACGTTTTTCATAAACCATTCAATCATGCGATGGAGTAATTCCTGTGAGCCCAGTTAAAAGAACTCTGAGCTAACACACGGCAGAACACACACCGGCGGAGAAGTGTTTTTGGTTAAGTGTCTGTGTAGTGCAGTGCCGTGTCAGCCCCGATTCCCCTGCACAGTAAGTGTAGCACCACTAAACGCAGCAGAGTTCCTGCGCCGCCCTTGAAGACATTTCCTTTCCCATCGTCCTTCCACAGGTGACTTTCCCCATATCAGCCCCCAGCTGACTTGACAGGAAGCAGACAATGTCATTAAAAACGCTGCATCTGCCGAGGGGGTGGGGAGGAATGTTAAGTGTCCTGAGATCTGCCACTTAATGTGACAAGGGCATTTCAACACCTGACACAGAAAAGGGACTTCAGCCTAAATAGAGATGTTGTACTGGGGGCCACGCTGTGAGCTTTACCTCTAAATGCTCTTCAATTGTCTTTTCATTTTTTTTCTAACACCTTTTGTACTCAGGCAGATGAGTTTAAACCACCTTATTAAATAACCTCGGAGCCGTTCATTAGGCATAAAGCCAGCGTAGGAGTTTTAGCAGCGAAGAGTCAAAAAATCATGGCCTATATAAATTATATAAATAATATCCAGGAATAAGAGCACCAAACTTCATTGTCACTGCTGCTAAGCTTCTCTGTCACTTGGAAATTCCTCTAGGGGTCTATAGCAAATTCTCTTGGGCTTCTGTCTTCCATATGCCAGTAATATGGGTGTCATTTTTGACTCATGCGTTAAAATGTGACAAAAAGACATTCTGTTATTAGCAGCAGCTTTTTCCATATTAGGTCGATAGAGAAAATAAAATTCTTTCATTTGGAGATCTGGAGACCGTCTTACCAGCCTGTTCTCATTCCCAGAGCGTCAAATACCGACACTTTGTCGCCTTTTAATGCCGGAATGAAACAAGCGATCCATTAACTGTAATGTAAACCCATCCGCGGCAATAGTAAATGCTCCGAGAAAGTGCACCGGGAGTGTGGTGACGTAGTATAAAGAGCCAATAGACACACTAAGGGCGGGCGTGGAGGGAAGGTGGATGGGTCCAACAAACACAGGGCTTTCATCCAGGAGACCACTGTTCGTATCCCATGCGTTAAGTTTCGCTTTACAATCAGCTGTTCGTTCGTGTCCCGTGTTCACAATGTTCAGTTTAATTTTCAATTTACAAACATATATGCTAATTTTAAGCCCAACCATGTAGTCTTTTCCTAAACCTAACTAAGTGGTTGTATTGCTTAAACCTAAAGTGACGCCAAGGGGCATGACAGGGTGTTGGACTTGCATGCTTTTATAAATTCACGTCTTGACTACCATGACTCTTTATTTGCGAGTCAGTCAGTCTTCCCAAGCTTCTTAGTCTTCGCATACTTAGGTACAGTATGTTGCTCGAGTATGTGGAGGGCCGGCTTAAGGCATAGGCCATACAGGCGGTCGCCTAATGCCGGTGGGCGCCCTTACTCATTTTCTGCATTGAAGTAACAAATGAAAAAAATAAATAAAGAAATAAACTTTTCACCCATGCAACGCTTGCTGTAATGAAACTGACTAAAGACTTTTAAGCCAGCAATATCAGGGACAAATTGTTTATTTATACTATAATAAATACAGTTATTTATGAAAATAAAAAAAATCTTAATTTTTGTCTTAAACCCATTGTGATGTCTGATGTGGGGTTCTGGGGGGGTTGAACCCTAACCCTGACCCTAGAGTGGTGCGGCCATAGGGGGGGCTCTAAATCCAACTTTCGTCAAGGGCAGCAAAAGAGCTTAAGCTGGCCCTGAGTATGTGTACTTTACACCTCTTGTTGGATGTTATATCCTCATACCATCCAATTGTTGCTATGGTGATCTGTATGGCAGAACCACTACATCTAAAAGGCGTTGCAGTCAGACCGCTCACATGAAAATATTTATTCAGAATTAATGACAGCATGTATGTTGACTCTTGGTATTTAGGATCTGAACATCTGTGCAAACATCCAATTTAAAGCTTGGCTCTCGAGGCACGCCAATATTATGACAGATCTGATTAGAGTACCACATGTGAGCAAATTCACTGAGAGTTAATGCCGTTATGTAGAGTGGTTTACATTTAGCATATAAGCTCTGAACTTGAAACTCCCAGTGATTATATAGGCTACCTTTAAAGGTCCTACTGTAATTTACATACAAATATAATGGGATTTTATCTTGGTCCACTCGTCCCGCATCTGAGCGAGTATTGATGATAACCAACTGGAAGCTGCTCCAGCTTCTCTATTTTCTAGGAGCGTCCCGCCATGTGGCCTTGCTGATATCCCAAATGCAAGCCATGCATGGAGGATAAAGCAAGGTCACTCTAACATCAGACAGAATTTTCTATGTGGCCATTCTGCAGTGCCCATTAAGAGCACCAACATGCTATCAAGTGAAATCTATTTGGGGCCATTCCTCTGATAAGCAATGTCTCAATGGATGCAATGTGCATGTTGATGCACCGTATGCAGCAGCAGCAGGAACCGCGCTCAAAATGTGAGCATGAAGGTTTTTTTAATTGATCAAAATCAATGCAATGAGATGTGATGGGTGAGGTGAATGAGCTATCGTAGCTATACCTACAAAGAGTAATGCACTGTAATTTGTATGTATCCTTTAAAATTTGTATAAAATTTGATACATTCGTATGTAATCCACGTAATGGTGAACGAGGATGTATAAAGAGCGACAAACGCCGCATAGGGAGGAGGTTGATTAGGATGGGGTGAGTCAAAAAACACCAGACTTTCGCACAGATGTTCAAACTAGCGAGAAACCAGAAGTCAACTTTGATTTATTCGTCTCGTAACTTCCGTACTTAAGTTATGCCACTTCCGCAGTTATTTTAACCCAGACCACGGTCTTTTCCTAAACCTAAGTAATTTTGTTGCCTAAACGTAAACAAGTTGATCATTTCTTAAACCTAACTAAGTAGTTCTGTTACCTAAAACCAACCAAACCGATCTTTTCCTAAACCTAAAGTTTTTTTTTGCCTAAACCTAACTAAGCCAATCTTTTCCTAAATATAACTAAGTAGTTTTGTTGCTTAACGAAGTCATTCCTGTGAAGACGGAAGTTTATTTTGAAAAGACTGTATGCAAATTGGTCGCAAAATTGGTTCCTTTCTATGCAAATGAGCCTCATTACAAAAACAGACCAATTCACAAAGATCAGCGCGAATAGCCACACGCAGTTACAATGAAGCGCATTGTGTCACGCCCAGACTGTCCAGTGATTGCAGCCAGGCGAAGGCATCATCATGCTCCGCTCAAACTGGTTTATTTTGGGATGCAATGACACAAGTTGCATGAAAAACAAATGAATAAAAAAAAGGTTATCATACAAACAAACACATTATTTCTTCCCTGTGCCTCTGCAAATAAAGGGCTGCAAAACTTTATGTTTACGCTGTAATAACATTAGCGCAATAGCTTCTTTGAATCGGACCTTGACGCGTGGCAGATAGCGGTTGCAAGGCACACGCAATTCATGACTGTATCAGCGGCTATGTTCTGAAGCTCAGTCAGTATCTGTTCGGCTCTCCTGATTAACCATGCTACCTAAGTGAAATGTAGCACTGGCAGTTATTTTGCATACCACACATGCTTTGATACCCTTTCTCATCTGTATCACTGCAGGACAGGAATTGAGTTTCCTCTGGAAAATAGACACACGCTGCTCGCTTTCATGTTTGTCAACAACCCCTACGGATATTGCAATGGCAGGATACTGCCGGCGTCGGGGCAGAACACTTGAATACTAAAAATCCTAAATGTGATCAATAACTTCTTCTGTCTCAAAAGTTACATAAATTTAGATCAGAATCAGACGTGTTACTGCCACCTTTTTTCTACCCACTGAGTTTGCAGCTACGCTTGACATGCCCCCAAGTTATTATACTCACAGCCTACACTTAAGCAAATGGACAGACAAGCTTTTTCCATAAGCCTGACAAAAAATGAAGATACTTTTGACATTTAAACCTTCGGGTTAGTTTCACAGCCTTAAAAACTTGCGGCTATATCCAGAGATTAAACTTCCCCTCTAGTGTTTTCTACTAAAGGAGAATTTAATGGGCAAGTTTCTCATGTCACATGTCTCCGAACTGACTAAACAGGCTTTAAAGCTGCAGTTCTGACTGTAAACCAGGAATTGATTCTGAGGGAATATTTTTAACAGTTTTCCCCCCAGTGTTATCTATTTATTTATTTCAAAGTCTGAGCCAGTAGCCAGACTACTTCAAAGACAGCAGAAGGTCTCTTGTGAATTCAATTTATCCAGAGCATAAAATGTTAATCTACAAGGGTGCATTTAGTGCTGCGTCATCAGTTTAGCCAGAATAAAACACACGGCGCTGTTTCTAATTACTGACCGATATGAATAATCTTCATTTGGTTCAGTATGTCTGGTATTAGGAAAAAGCTGGCAGGGAAGGGAGAAGCCTTCTTCCTGTAATCTGATGTCACATGTGATCAGGGTATAAGTGAGAATCAATCAGTTTTGGGTTTGTCAAGAAAGATGGAAATCTTTGGCTGCAGTATTCAAAGTTATAGGAGTCATGGCTGGGCTTAGAAAGATCAAGGAGATCCTTCACTTGTACTGGTCATGTCCTTTTCTTTTAGTTTTGGACATCAGTCTTTCAAACTACGTATTTCCTTCACCACCAAATCGAGCCAAATCCTTTGGCTGCCACTTTTGGCATTGCTCTAGAATTGGACTTGCTGAAATCAAAACTGAAATAGTTGGCTTTTACTTTTTTACTACTAGCTCAACGAGCTATCTTACTTAAGTGGGAAGCTCACACTGGATTAGACACATTATGTCTTGTATCAATCGAGAAAATCTGTTATACTACCAGGGAACAGAGTAAATTTTACGTGTGGCTCTGGTAACCCTTCTTGACATTTAGAGAAACCAACTACAGTACTCTCTGAGTTGCTATTTTTATTTTTAATTATTTTTAATATTTTTATCCTATTTATTATTTTTCAATTTCCTTTATTTCTCGATTTGTTTCTGTTACTATCAAGGTGTATTGTAGATATTTTCTCTGTATGAGGAGACTCCAACACTCAGCCAATCAAGTAACTTAGTCACTCAGTGACAGACTTTTGCGTTTGTATGGCTGGACCACAGAGGGCCAGCCAAAAATGGAAACACTGAAGTTCTCAACATTGTGATCGCTTTTACACTTTAGCTTGTTCTGCATTGAAATATACAGCAAAAAAAAAGTTCACTGACGGGAGCAGAGGCATCTACAGACCCATCGGGGGTTGTTGTTCTGCACATATTGTATATGATCGGTCTGTGCAGCTCTTATGAGGCTTAGATTGTACTGGCGGCAGAATTTATGAGGCTTCAGCAGAAAGACAGGATCCCATCTGACTGCTGAGGAGATGACAGACATGCTGGTGGAGCAGAGCAAACACACTGTGAGAGTGCAGCTCTGGGAGTTTCAACTCGAGGACTTTGATGATGCTGATGCCGAGCGTCTTCTCCTGCTAGTGTGGGAGGTGAACACCAGCATGAAGATGAGAGATACTGGGATTCAAGAGGTTGCTCAACTCACTAGAGGCCAGCCCTTCTTAATTGTTTTTAACGTTGACAGATCATTAACGTTGGGGCTCATAAATAAGCCAGGAGCCTGATGGTAGCAGCAGGAGGCGCCCAGATGCTTGGCCCTTGG
>CAKAKQ010032679.1:0-14707 GCA_916700675.1 Helicolenus avius
ATATATTATTTACAGACACACAGCACATATATATATGCAATATGCAACATGCAACATCTGTATCATCATTAGCTAAATATAACACAACAGGAACCCCACATAAAATTAAATACCTCAACAATTACATACGCCTATATATTGGGAATCATCGGTCACAGCAAGTGCAGGAAGCTTTATAGACCAAATTTGTTGGGCATTGTTGGAGGTGGGCGATTCCGTTAGCACAGTTGTAAAAAGTGGTTGGGTCAGCAGGATTGGGATGGAGCCCACTGATCCCTGCAACACAGGGGTTTTCAGAAGGTTTTTCAGTTGTGGTAGTAGGAGTGGTCATGGTAGTGGTAGTGGTCATGGAAGTAGCAGTGGTCATGGTAGTGGGAGTGGTCATTGTTGTGGAAGTGGTTGTTGTGGGATAGTCACAACATTTGCAGGATGTTTTAAAGACCAAATTTGGTGGGCATTGTTGGAGGTGGGCGATCCCGTTAGCACAGTTGTAAAAAGTGGTTGGGTCAGCGGGGTTGGGATGGAGCCCACTGATCCCTCCAACACAGGGGTTTACAGAAGGTTGTTTAGTTGTGGTAGTAGTAGTGGTCATGGTAGTGGGAGTGGTCATTGTTGTGGAAGTGGTTGTTGTGGGATTTTCACAGCATTTGCAGGATATTTTAAAGACCAAATTTGTTGGGCATTGTTGGAGGTGGGCGATTCCGTTAGCACAGTTGTAAAAAGTGGTTGGGTCAGCGGGGTTGGGATGGTGCCCACTGATCCCTCCAACACAGGGGTTGTTAGGAGGGGTAATGGCAATGAGAGTGGTTGTGGGATAATCACAGCATTTGCAGGATGCTTTAAAGACCAAATTTGATGGGCATTGTTGGAGGTGGGCGATTCCGTTAGCACAGTTGTAAAAAGTGGTTGGGTCAGCGGGGTTGGGATGGTGCCCACTGATCCCTCCAACACAGGGGTTGTTAGGAGGGGTAATGGCAATGAGAGTGGTTGTGGGATAATCACAGCATTTGCAGGATCCTTTATAGACCAAATCTGTTGGGCATTGTTGGAGGTGGGCGATTCCGTTACCACAGTTGTAAAAAGAATGTGGGTCATGGGGGTTAGGGAAGAGCCCATTAATGTTTCCAATACAGGGGTTTTCACAAGGTTTTTTCAGAAGAGTATGCAGGTGGCTGATGAAGGGGTAGTTGCCCTGGTTACAGGACTGTCCACTAAAGTCATCCAAGTCTAACGACCGTACATAGGCCCCTCCAAATTTGTTAGTTGTTAGGTAACAGACCTGAGAGGATGAGAAACAAAACACTTCAACAGTTGAAGTCATGTTCACAAAATATCTATTTATCCAGATTTGTGTCAAATTGGCCATATGGAAAGGAATTACTGAGCAGCAGTTTAAATGAATCAGATGTTTACCTTATGAACAAGGCTGTATTTGTTGTCATATGCAACCCACTGATTTCCTTTAGTGGCATATGGAACATCTTGATCAGTAATAATCTGGATTGTAGCACCAGCAAGAAAAGGGCATATCTGAAAAGAAGGGTCAAATGTCACATTTAGACCTAACATGTTAACATAAACAGAAATGTATTAAACCAAATACTGTAAAAATGGTTAGCCTATAATAAGGCTATTGATATAAATTAATTTTATTCAAAGCTTGCAGTTTTACCTCATAATAGGCCAAGAATCCGGCGTCTCTGGTGTATGAGCCTTCTTCACCAGGACCATTAACTGGTGCTCCAACATCACTGGATGCAGAGGAGAGCTCAAAAGATTCCCCATACGCTGCTAACCCCAAGTTTAGCTTTTGTGTAGGTGCTCCCTGGTCCCGCCAGTACCGCATGGCATAGTCCTAAAATGTAGAGAAAAATTATAATTACTGCCTTGTGGTTGTATGCTTCCGCCAACCAGTCACCTTGCAGTTTACATCCATGTCTGTCCAAAATGTGATCACGTCATCATTTTATCCTATTAAACATTTTTCTCAAATTGTCATAATTAGCATATGAATTCTTCAGTTCTGGCCAAAAGCTTGATTTGTGAGGTCACGGTGACCTTGACCTGTAACCACCAAAATCAAATCAGTTCATCCTTGGTTCCAAGTAGACGTTTGTTCCAAATATGAAGAAATTTGCTCAAGGCGTTCCCGAGATATTACGAGAATGGGAAGGACGTGAGGCCCCAGTGACCTTGACCTTTGACCACCAAAATCTAATCAGTTCATCCTTGAGTCAGGGTGGACCTTTGTTCCAAATTTGAAGATATTCCCTCAAGGCGTTCCAGAGATATTACGTTCACGAGAATGGACCGGACGTACCTACGTACAGACGTACGGATGGATGGACGGACAACCCAAAAACATAATGCCTCCGGTCACGGCTATTGTTGGTGTAGAGGCATAAAAATAAGGACATCTCTAAATAGAAAGGTGTTTAAGCAGTTAAAATGTGAATCCCTGTACTCACAGCGTTCAAGTAGATATTGTCTCCAGTGTCTTGGGATCCCCGGTATAAAGGGCTGTGATGAAATGTGACACCTCCCGAGGAGTGAGCAAAGAAACTAATCACATTAATGAAATCCAGGTGCCTGATTAAAAGCAGAGGAGATCAAGGTCACCAAAACATGTTAACATCTTTTCATAATGTTATGAATTACAGTAAATTAGCTTTACATGGCAATCTGTGCGACTTCATAATTGGCATCGATGGTTGCTTTCTCAGCAGAGACACCAGCAGTGACGATTAATCTGTCCTGGTTAGTTGCTAATCCCTCAGCAACGAAGGCCTCTTTGAGCTCCTACACAACACAAAAACATGGTTCAGTCTCCATTAAGTAACATCTTTTTCATACTTCATATGTTCATACATGGTGTATACAGTATGGCATATTTCTGACAGTGTCTGTCCCAGTACAGAAATTCAGGATCTGACCTTGCACAGCAGTGTGAATCGCTGCTTGTCCTGTGGTTGGCTTCCATATTCTGCTTTTTCAAGGGTTAGCCCATCGAACCCATTTTTTCTCAGTAGTCTTATAGCAGACTTGATGAACCGTGCTCTCCTTCGTGGTCTTGACATCATTTCACTGAATGTGCTAAACATTTGAACAAAACAGTGTTCTCAAGAAGACACTCCACCTACTGCATTTAAGGGTTCTGGTTTAATAGCACAAACTGAAAGAGCAACGTAAAGGAAAAAATCATATATGCAAATATACCATGCTTTTCACTCAGCTAAAATAAATTATATGTTAGGTTATATTAAGTATTAGTAAAGTAGTATTAGTAAAAATGTAGGAGTGAAATAAAAATGTATGTTACATTTTGTTTCTATGGGTCTTAAGTCATCTTCTAAACACAAATCCAATTGGTGTTTTCAGATACTGAGACTACTGACCACTTTTATGTGAACACATTTGTGTGATTATTTTCTAGCAACTTGCTGTTGGTTTCACATAATGTAATGAAAGTATATATTATAAATACTGTACATATGCCTGTTGAACTATGATAGGTGTTTATATGCATTACTATGTTATTACTAAAAATTGACATCCCATATTTTGTTTGTGTGCGAAGATGGAAATTTATTTATTTATGTAATCAAATACCAACATATCATCTTTTCCTACCCCATTTGTATGAAACCATGCACCATGCATGTTGTGCAAAGCGAAAAATACAGCATGAATGGGGAAAGCAAGTTTCATGGTCAGGAAAATACTAATATGTTGAAGTGCTGCTTACAGTTGTCTTTTTTGCACTGACACAAAAAAGGCCTAAATGTTCTTGTAAGTAACTTACCCGTGTACTCTCAGCAGGGTTTTGAGCATTGTATTTCTGTGGGATCATTAAAGTTCATTAATGACTGTTTAACAAAACACAAAATTCTACTTTATTTGCACAATATTTACAGTGCATTCAGAAAATATTCAGCCCCCTTCACCTTTTCCCCATTTTGTTATGTTGCAGCCTTATGCTAAAATTGTTTTAGTAATTTTTCATCATCAATCTACACTCTACCACCTCATGATGACAAAGCCAAAACGAGATTTTAGAAATGTTTGGTAATTTATTAAAAATAAGTAACATTGACATAAGTATTCAGACACTTGACACTCTGAAATTTAGCTTGTGACTCCCATTTCTCTTTATCATCCTTGAGATGTTTCTACAACTTCATTGTAGTAGCCTACTTTTAATGAATTGGACATGATTTGGAAAGGCACACACCTGTCTATAAAACCAAGCCATGAGGTCGAAGGAACCGCCTGCATAGCTCATGGACAGGTTGTGTTGAGGCAAAGATCTGGGGAACTCTACAAAAAAATCTGCTGCATTAAAGGTTCCCAAGAGCACAGTGGCCTCCAAAATTCTTAAATGGAAGAAATTTTGAACAACCAGGGCCTTGGTAAGAAAGGTGACAAGGTACCCAATGGGCACTCTGGCTGAACTCCAGAAATCCTGTGTGGAGAAACTTCCAGAAGGACACCCATAACTTCAACACACGATCTGGGCTTTATAGTGGCCAGATAGAAGCTTCTCCTCAGTGAAAGAAAGATAAAAGTCTGCTTGGAAAATGCAAAAAAATATTCTCAAGTCCCTCAAGGACTCTCTGTCACTGTGAGGAATAAGATTCTCTGGTCTGATGAAACCAAGATTGAACTGTTTGGCATCAATTCTAAGCATCATGTCTGGCGCCGCTCATCATTTGCGCAATACCATGCCAAAAGTGAAGCATGTTGGTGGTAGCATCATGGGGATGTTTTCCGGCAGTGGGGACTGATCAGGTGAAAACCTGATCCGGAGCTCCCAGGACCTCAGACTGGCCTGAAGGTTCACTTTCCAACAAGACAATGTCCCTAAATACATGACCAAGACAATGCAGGAATGGCTAAGGGACAACTACTGTAACTCTGTGAATGTCCTTGAGTGGCCCAGACTTTGTAGCCCGGAATTGAACCCAATTGAACATCACTGAGATACCTGAAAATGGCCGTGTACTTAAGGTACACATCCAACCTGACAGAGCTTGAGAGGATCTACAGAGAAGAATGTCAGAAAGTCCACAAATCCTGGTGTGCAAAAATGTGTCGTGTCATAGACGACTCAAGTCTGTAATCGCTGTCGAAGGTGTTTCTAATAAGTACTGAGTAAAAGGTCTGAATACTTACATCTATGTAATGTTCGCCTTGTCATTATAGGAGTATTGAGTGTAGATTGATGAGGTGGAAAATTAATTTGAATGGTTGTAGCATAAGGCTGAAACATAACAAAATGTGGGTCTGAACACATTCTGAATGCACTGTATAGGCTAAGGCACTGACCTGTTTTTGAGTGCATTAAAGGAGCGGTAATTTCTTTGTTCCTTTGTATATGCGGGGGCCAGCCTGTATTTTTCGTTAATCTCAGCAGAGGCATAGATCAGATGGGTACACAAGTTCGGATCGATATCTGAAACCGTGACCTCCGCGCCGCCCCTGTCTTTGGCTGCACTGTCATAGGAACACACCAGCCTCAAGGAAGAGGCTGAGTGTGAGGCTGAGGCTGAGATATGGAAGAAAATCATGATGGTTTTAATTCGTTTTTGAAGACATCAATTATATCAAGAACTTTTCCATCAACAATTGCTAAATTATGGGCATTGTTAATTTGCTAGTAAGATGGTTGATTATGATCAATGCATGTTATAAACTTACCCAAGCTGGCGATGACCAAACAGAGACCTTCAAAGTGACAGACTGGTTAGTATTAGGTTAAAAACAAAGTTTAACAGATCAGTTCACCCAAATTACAAAATATAAATCCCCACAGGTTTTCTCTTCTACTGGTCTGTAGCATTACAGATAGGTTTGATTGTATTTAATGAGATATTACTCTCTGAGATTTCTGCAGTCACCCCAATACATTGCGGGTGAATGGAATTTTGTTTTACATTTTAAAAATTCAAGTGGAAAGTTTATTGATGATGAATCTAATTTATTATATACTCTGGATAATCCACACAACACACACAGTGTTGGTTATCCAGAGTATAGATTATATTTACTCTCACTGTAAACAAAACAAAAACAATCTGCTTGTCTTGATACGACTTGAGGTAAGGTAAGATAAGATAAGATAAGATAAGATAAGATAAGATAAGATAAGATAAGATAAGATAAGATACCCTTTAAGGAAACATGTACTTTAGCAGCATGCCTTACCTGCAGTTAGAGTGAGCTTGCACATTTTGCTACTATGTGGATAAGCAGAAATAGAGGAATTTGATTAATATACAGCTGGAAATATATATACACAAAATTATTAATTAAACAAAACCTCACACTGAGCTATTATTATTATTTTATTGTTCACACAAAAAAATGGATTTCAGGGCAGAAAACTGCACATCTTTCTGCACAAACTCGTGGACCCATGATATTTTCACTTCCCTTCATCAGGTATTACAGTACACACTCAAAACCTTTCATACATGTAAGCAATTACTTTAAAAGAGAAATTAAGTGATCAAGCTTTAGAGAAAAATGTAATGATACAGCTTTCAAATGCCAAAAGTATAGGATGTCCAGCCAGACACACAGTGTCATTTTAACCACATATGTATAAATGAAGGTATGAATTGGAAGACACAGAACAAGAACTACTCTCATAAACATTTCCAAACTTCTGAGCCAACTGCTGCATTGTAAATCAGCCTTCGGTCTTAGTTACAGCTCTGCATTGTTAGTAAAGGTGTGTTTTTAACCCTAGAAGATGTGATCAGATCTGGTCTGATCTGACTCAACAGGTGCAATACTGTATGCTTATAACCAATCAAGTTTGATCAATTAATTGCCTGTGTCATGCAGCAGCATCGATTTAGGACTAATCACAACATGTATACAATTGGTACAACATTCAATAATAATAATAACATTAGGTATATCAAAATTAAGAGAAAGTATTCTCAGTGCCTGCTGGTTCAGCCCCCCCTCCTTCCTAAAATGTGTATTCTAGCGAGAGGAGAGATGGAGTAGGCTTATCAATACACCCGTGAGTAACAAGGAAATCAGTAAAAAAGTGGTTTGTTAAAATCAATGAAAAGAGTAAAAGGGATACTTACAAATATAATGGTGAAAGAAGCATATACTGTCTCTGTGACTGATGACTGACAAAATGTATGGCTGTGATGCTTTTATATAGGTAGACAGATGACAGGGTGTGGCAGTTAACTACAGGTAGGAATAATTACTGCAATGTTCCAATGTCCTATAAGCAGTTATGCAATGTATGGAATCTGGGACAACATAACAAAGTCATCTATGCCAGGTCCTATGAACTTTTAATTAAAATTGTGTTCACTGGAACAGCATGATACCAACATGTCCAAATTTCTGTCATTTCAGGAGGTGTTTTGACTCTAATATGGGGACTGAAAACCTTGTAGTAATACTGACTTATTATTGTGCTCATCAGTGCCACTACGAATCTAGTTGTGGCCAGTTTGTGGGTTTACTTAAATGATTGGAGCGATTATTTGGATGCATGTTGCACACAGCGGGTGATTTTTTGCTTTTAAGTTGTAGGCAACAGCCACTGATGTTGTCAGCACCCAACCAAAAACATTTAAGGGACATTCTCCAAGAGTATTAACCTAGATAAACACTTGAGTTGAGATCAAGTCCTCATACCACAAGTTTGGACAGATAATTTGTCTTGTAAAAGAAATGTTGCAACAACACTGATTTAAGACTGACAATGATCCCAACATGTACAGAATTGGTACACCACACAATAATAACATTAGATACAACTAAATTAAAAGAGAAACAGTCTGCATAGTGTCTGCTGGTTCATCGACCTCCCAAAAATGTGTGTAGTTTAGCTAGTTAGAGACATGGAGTCAGTATAGCAATATATATAGCAGCAACAAAGGAATGAGTGGAAATGTATTTTTCTTATAATCAGAGTAAAGGGGATACTAATAGAATGGTGAAAGAAGCATAAACTGTGACTGATGACTGACATGTGTCTGGCTGTGCTGTTTTAAAAATAGGTAGACAGATGACAGGGTGTGGCAGTTAGCTATAGGTAGGGCAAATGACTGTAATGTTACAAGCAATTGTGCAATGTATGTAATGTAGGTCAACAGAACAAAGTCATCTATGCCAGGTCCTATTCACTTTGAACTAAAATTGTGTTCACTGGAACAGCATGATACCAACACATTCAAATTTCTGCCTGTTCAGGAGGTGTTTTCACTCTAATAGGGGGACTGAGAACCTTGTAGTCGTCAGTTTTAATATGCTCCAGAGATTGATTCAGACGAGTTAAAAACAATGGATTTTGATTAAGCTGAGTAGTTAAAGAACAACAAAAGGACAGCGGCAAACAAAGGTTCAACTTTATTTTTTTTTTGTCATTTCACATTGTGAGCTGTCAGTTGCTTGTAATTGTCACCATAAAACATTATATCTATTCAAGGTGACCTGAAAAACAGGACAATTAGCACCAATCAGACACCACATTTAAACAGGACCACACAACACAGCATTCAATTTGCTTTTAAGATGTAGGCAACAGCCACTGACTAGATAACACTTGAGTTGTGATCAGTCCTCATACCACAAGTTTGTGCAGATAATTGTGAAAAAAATGTTGCATAGCAGGATGATTGTTACTCAGCATAGTTTAATTATCTATTTTAGCAATGGTAATCCGAAAGTAGTTTTAGAATACTGGCTGAAATCACAATCGTACCATCACATAGTCAAACTGAAGCACCTGCTTCAAAAATATTACTCTTTTTCCTGGACCCATGATATTTTCACTATGCTTTATCCGGTATTACAACACTCAATCAAAACTTTAAATAGATTTAAGATTTAAGTTATAAAACAAAATTAGGTAATCAGGATTTAGCAAACACTAGAATTAGTGCCTCGTGTTGTATGGCGCCGCCAACCTGTCAAGTTGCAGTTTACATCCATATCTGTCCAAAATATCATCACTTCAGCATTTTGTCCTATTATATATTGTGTGATATTGTCATAATTAGCATATGAATTACAGAGTTATGCCCAAAAACGTGTTTTGTGAGGTCACAATGACTTTTGTCCTGTGAACACCAAATTCTAATCAGGTCATCTTTGAGTCCAAGTGGACGTTTTTGCCAAATTTGAAGACATTTTCTAAATGCGTTCCTGAGATATCACGAGAAATGTACGGATGTGAGTTCACGGTGACCTTGACCTTTGACCACCAAAACCAGCAGCACCAAAATCAGTTCATCCTTGAGTCCAGTTGAATGTTAGCGCCAAATTTGACGAAATTCCCCTCACGCTTTCTTGAGATATCGTGTTCACAAGAATGATCTGGACGGACGGAGAAACAACCCGAAAACATAATGCCTCCAGCTACGGATATCGCCGGCGCGGTGGCATAAGAATAACAATACAGCTATCAAATGCCAAAAGTATAGGTAGGTATAGAGTGGGAATGACATGGTGCTGCAGCCACCCACACATACAGTACAGAATCACTCTAACCGCAGATGTATAAATGAAGGTATGAATTGGACAACATAGAAGAAGAACTAGTTTTGTAAACATCTCCAGACGTGTGAGCCAACTGCTGCATATTCAATCTTAGTTACAGCTCTGCATTTTCAGTAAAGCTCTTATCAGATTATTTTTTTAATATTGTGTTTTAATCTGATCTGCAACAAAGAAATGAGTACACATGTGGTTTATTGAAATCAGAGTAAAAGGGAAACTAATATAGTTTTGAAAGAAGCATATACTGTCTCTCTACTGTGACTGATGACTGACAGATGTCTGACTGCACTGTTATTAAAAAGGTACACAGATGACAGGGTGTGGCAGTTAACTATAGGTAGGAATAATTACTTTACTTTTTCAATGTCATAACCAGTTATGCAATGTATGGAATATGGGTCAACATAAAAAGTCATCTATGCCAGGCCCTATTAACTTTTAATTAAAATTGTATTCACTGGAACAGCATGATAACAACATGGCCAAATGTCTGTCATTTCAGGAGGTGTTTTGACTCTAATATGGGGACTGAAAACCTTGTAGTAATACTGACGTATTATTGTGCACCAGAGATTGATTCAGACTACTTAAAAGCTGTTGATTTTGAAAGATCAAGTATTAAGTATGTAGTTAAAGAAAAACAAAAGGACAGCAGCAAACATTTTTATCATAATATACTTTCACATTATGAGCTGTCAGATGCTTGTATTGCCTGCGTAAATGGTGCGGTTACATAGTCAGCATTTTAAAGCTACAGTTGGTTACTTTAATAGAAAATAATTTTTGTCATATTCTCAAACCGTCACTATATGCTGACAGTCGTGAAAAAATCAAGTTCCACCACTTCCTTCTAGTGCTCTTAATGACATTTGCAAGATTCCACCACAATAAATGCCAAAAAAAACAACCACTCGGAGCCGAGGAGTCTCTCTTGCAGCTGTCAATCACTGCTCGCGAAGCTCCAACTCTGATCAGACGTTCAACTAGGCAGTGCTGATCAAATATGAATAAAGATTCGGTTACTGTAATGCCTATTTATCACTTCACATGTTTTCAGAAACATATCTTAGTTTACTGTTTGACTGTAAAAGGAGAAAGTTTGTGACCCGGCAGCCATATTGAAAATAGTGGAGCCAAAACCAAGCACCACCCACCGGACGGAGCAAGCTTTCTCATTTTACTAATTTACTCATTTTAATTAAGGCTGTTGAGGATTCACTGGATCCTCTGCAGTTTGCATAGAGTAACAAAAGAGGGGTTGATGGTGCTTTTACCTTCTTAACTGGATTTTTAAACACCTTGACGACCCAGGTACACACATGAGTTTATTGTTTTTAAATTTCTCTTCTGCTTTTAACACAATTCAGCCCTGCATTTTAAGATAAGATAAGATAAGATAAGATTTATTGTCCCGCATGGAAATTTGTCCTGGGCTCCAAGCCACTGCATCACAACATACCAAAGTCACAATGTACATACGCGCATAAAACATAGATCATACATACACTCATACATGAACTTGCCTAAATTCAGATGTTGAGGGTGAGACAGTAGTTCTCTAAATTAATAAAAGGTAATAAAAGACGGTAGTTTTAAATACTAAAACCATTATGGTCATACCAGATAATAAATAATCAATTTACAATAAATCAGTTCACAATAAAATCCTATCATATAATATTATACCTACTTGTTGCTGTTTAATATTTTGATTGATAACGGAATGAATGAATTCATTTAGCCTGCAAATCGCCATTCAGAACTGTCTACCTGAAGGTTGAAGATAGTGATGTCCTTTTTTGCTTATGATCTTCATTGGCGTTTGAGTACCACACTTGTATGCCATAGCTAATTACATTCTCTAAAATCACTTGCCATTTATTTCAGCCAATCAATGATTGTCTAATTTTAACTCTGACATTGTTGAATGGATTTTAGATTTTCTGGTTGACAGATAAATGTCCCTCTCTCTGATATGTTGTGCTTTTCCACTGAATCACTGCAGGACTGTGTCCTCTCACCTATTTTATATGGAGCCTATCGTACACTTACAACTACAGAAGTTCCAATCCTGGTGGAGTACTCTTTTTTTAAAATTATTAGTCCCATTGCTCTGAATTTATCATATTATTAAACTTTTTTTTGCTTAGTTCATAATGTTCTAATTTTCTCATGATTTAATAACATTACATGATATAACATAATTACATTACATCATGCACAAACGTTATGTGATCATGGTGCTCTTACTGTATATACTGATAATTACATTATGAGCTTTTATTATATTTAAATTATTAAATTTTGAGCAGTTATTAGATTATGAGTTGTTACACAGCTTGTTTCCACACTATATTGTTTCTTGTATCTCACAAACACCTGATAGACAAACAGCAACCAATATAGAACAACCAAACATAGAACAAAACCAAACAAAATGTGCCAATATTAGTCTGGGAAATTTCAGGTATTTTATTGATTTAATATTTCATTACTATGAGTGTAATTGTTTTTTTTGTTGACATTTAGAAACACAGCACATAAATACTGTATATGCAATATGTAACATTTGTGTCATTATAGAAGTCAAATCCAACCACCAATAGCTAAATATCAACCACCAAGAACACACCCATACCATTAGATACACCAACAATTACATAGGCCTATATATGAAACAACCATATAATTAAGTAAGGGATGTCAGATTAAATGATTCAAGGAGGTGGACGATTCCATTACCACAGTTGTAATAGGAATGTGGGTCATAACGGTAGGGGTACAGCGCATTTATCTTTCCATCACAGGGTTTTCAAGGGCCATAGACACAACAATGTCTGCTATGTTTATAGTAATAATTTGTTGGGCAGTATACCAACTGGGAAACTCCCCCAACACAGTGGTAAAACATAGGTGATTTCGGAAGGTATGGGTGGTACCCATTGTTCCCTACATTACAGTGGTAAGTGGGGGTGGGTGTGGGATAGTCACAGCAACGGCAGGATTGTTTAAAGACCAAATTTGCAGGACACCATTTCTTGAAGGCTATTCCATTAGAACAGTGGTAAAAACAATTGTTGTTCCCAGGGTAAGGTAAGAGACCATTGCTCACTCCATTACAGTGGATTCCAGTGGGGGTGGTTGTGGGATGGGCACAGCAACGGCAGGATTGTTTAAAGACCAAACCTTTAGGACAGTTTATGGAGTGGGCTTTTCCATGATCACAGATGTAAAAAGAATGCACGTTATAATGGTTTGGGTAGACCCCACTTTGCTTTCCATAACAGGGACTTACAATGGGTGTGGGATAGACACAGGATGTTTTAAAGATTGCATATGATGGGCATGATAGGAGGTGGGCATGTCCATTAATACATTTAAAAAATGAATATTGGTCTTTTGGGTTTCTGATGATTATATCTGGCTTTCCAAAACAGGGGTTTGCATTGTAGGTGGCTGTGGGATAGTCACAGCATTGACAGGAACTTCTAAAGACCAAATTTGCTGGGCAACATTGGAGGTGGGCTATTCCATTACCACAGTTGTAATAACAATGTGGGTCTTGAGGGTTGTGGTAGAGCCCATGTGCCTTTCCATGACAGGGGTTTGCAGGGGGCGTGGTTGTTGGATAGTCACAGCTTTGACTGTATTGTACAAAGACCAAATTTCCTGGGCATTTTTGGGAGTAGTGTCGTCCATTCCAACAGTTGTAATAATAGCTTGGGCCGTAAGGGTTGGGGTAGAGCCCATTTCCCTTTCCAGTACAGGGTCCAGTGTAGCCAATGTATGTGAAGTGGTTACAGCAAGTACAGGATGAATCAAAGACCAAATATGCTGGGCATTGTTTCAGGTGGGTTCTTCCATTATCACAGTGGTAAAAAGAACGTGAGTCAGAGGGGTTGGGGTAGTGACCATTTACCTTTCCATAACAAAATCCAGTGTTTGTAGATGGGGGATAGTTACAGCAAGTACAAGATGAATCCCAGACCAAATTTGCTGCACATTTTTGGACGTAGGCTATTCCATTAGCACAGTTGTAAAAATAACGTGGGTCATATCGGTAGGGGAAGTGCCCACTTGCCTTATTATAACAAGGGTTTCCAATGGGGGTGGATATGCCATAGACACAGCAATGGCTGGAATGTTTATAGACAAAATTTTTTGGGCAAAATAGGAGGTGTGAATTTCCACTAGCACATTTGTAAAAACAATGTGGGTCAGGTTTGTAGGGGTGGTACCCATTGCTCAGTCCAATACAGGGGTTTCCAGTGGGGGTGGGTGTGGGATAGTCACAGCAATGGCAAGATGGATTAAAGACCAAATTTGCAGGACACCGTTTCTTGTAGGCTATTCCATTAGAACAGTGGTAAAAACAATGGTTGTCCCTAGGGTAAGGTAAGAGCCCATTGCTCAATCCATTACAGTGGCTTCCAGTGTGGGTGGTTGTGGGATGGGTACAGCAACGGCAGGATTGTTTAAAGACCAAATTTTTTGGACAGTATATGAGGTTGGGTTCTCCATGATCACAGATGTAAAAAGAATGCGCGTTATAATGGTTTGGGTAGACCCCACTTGGATTTCCATCACAGGGGTTTGCAATTGGTGTGGGATAGACACAAGATGTTTTAAAGATTGAATATGATGGGCATGATAGGAGGTGGGCATTTCCATTAGTACATTTAAAAAAAGAATATTTGTTATTTGGGTTGGGGATGAGTCCATCTGACTTTCCAAAACAGGGGTTTCCAGTGTGGGTGGTTGTGTGATAGTCACAGCATTGACAGGAACTTCTAAAGACCAAATTTGCTGGGCAACATTGGAGGTGGGCTATTCCATGACCACAGTTGTAATAACAATGTGGGTCACGAGGGTGGGGGTAGAGCCCATATAGCCTTCCATAACAGGGGTTTTCAGTGGGGGTGGTTGTTGGATAGTCACAGCTTTGACTGTATTGTACAAAGACCAAATTTCCTGGGCATTTTTGGATGTGGCCTGCTCCATTCCAACAGTTGTAATAAGTGCTTGCATCAAGAGGGTTGGGGTAGAGCCCATTTGCCTTTCCAGTGCAGAGGTTAGGAAAACCTAAAAGAGTGAGATATTGTGTCAATTGCTCTTTTACCCGATTTGATCATAACATCATATTTTTTCCATATTTCCATACCACTGAGCA
>CAKAKQ010032686.1:0-14505 GCA_916700675.1 Helicolenus avius
TCCACGGAGGTTAAAGACGCTAACTACTAGTGATAATTTCCATCGCACTAATCTCAGAATCGTGAATCATCTGATTGATTTTAATAACGAGCTCTTGATAATGAAGTCAGACAGCTCTGACCTGATTACCCCGCTGAAATTAGAAATATAATTACATACATTTTTCAGCTGCTGGAGTCGGGGAGGCATGGCGCCACAAATCTATTAGCAGATTCTCCTCATAAGCTCTCGTGAGGCGTGATGCCATGTGGCAACAAATGATCCTATTTGGGGGTAATGGCGATGAAGCTGCGGCGCTGATCCTCCGTCTCCGTCAGAAGCAGCAATCAGGAGGTAGTTGTTTGTGACGGCACACAGCCATTCTGCTGGCGAGGCTGCCATCGTCATGTTAATGTCTGATCTCTTTGCTCAAATAATTTTTAAACGAACATGACAAAGGTTAGCCTGAGGAGGACAGAAACTGCTGTTGTGTCTATTGTTGCATCTCTAAAGACTCCCGAAGCCTCTTAAATAACTTTGAAATCAGTGAAATGGCAGTTAGAGCATCTTTAGTGCCAATGTGGCCTTTTGCTGAGTGAAACTAAATATGTTAGCAGGGTATACATCAGACCAGTAATACGTCATCCAGAGAAGGCTCAAACCAATCCTGTGTCCTTCCTAGACGATAACAGAGTAACCAGAAGAAGTTGTCTCCAAACTTCTACTTTAAACAAACCGGTAATAGTATTAACGCTACGCTGAGGAGTTGCTGCGTCGTTGGTTGCACCAACAGTAAATCCAAAAACGCTGATCTCCGATTTGTTCCCCTGCCATGTCCTAATAAAGGTATAATAGGGGGGCTTTATGGCTCCAAGCTTTAGACCAGACCAGCGTCGGCTGCTCTCCCTTTTAGGGGAAAGAAACTGTGTGGTAAATGGCTAAATGATGCTTAATGACAGTCACTGGTATGGCCGGCTAATGTTATCTTGAGTGTGATGCTGCTGCAGTAATACAGTCACACATTAACGTTATAGCAGCATCAGACTGTCGTCTCCAACTAAATCTCAGCCTATAGATCAAACAGTTGGCTATTAACACATCGGTTATACACTTGGCTCATCTCAACTCACCGTTTTCCTGGGCAATATGGGATTATAATGTGGGATTACCAGCGATATTATGGGTGTGCTCACTTTTGGTTTTACCTCCAAATAGAGCAACCCCAGTCGCCACAAAAAAATGTTGGTATTGTGCATTTCTGCAAACCATTGCCCTTACTTTCTTATGTGATATTACGTAGCGTAACAACATTACTAACAAGCAAGTCAACATTTCTTTTTGGTTTCATGTGGGACCATGAACAGCGATCTCCTGGATGAAAGTCCACCAGTACTCCCACCCACCCTTAGTGGACATTGTCCTTTGTTATACTCGTTGTTATTATACCACGTCAATTATCAATAGCAGTCGCTCGATAAACTACGTCACTTGCTCTGATCAAATTAAAAGACGTCAACGTTCAACGTATCCATGGCTTGCTGAAACGTACAATGCCAATTTTTTTCCTGGGGACTGGGCTGAACCAAGCACTTGGCTTGTTTTACAAACCTGTATGATTATCCGACCTTCTGTGTTTAGTGATGTCGTAGCTTTACAAGATCTCCGGGAGTCCACAACCAATGGTTGAAGCTAAAAAATCAGAATCTGAATTGCATCAAAGCGCAGTTTTCCTTTAATGCATTTTCAGTATTGTTTTCTGTTGCACATTAATTGAAATACCTCCAACAAGCTTTGGTTCAGGTCAGAGTGGACCAGACTATTGCTTTGTAAAATGTTCAAGGACACATTGTAATGATGAAAGGAACACTCAAATGCAGCTAATGCAGCCTATTTTGTATTAAAAGCATCAACTTTAAAGCTTTTAAGCCAAAACTGCGGTCGCTCTTAATGACGCTAAACGATTTTGAAAATGTCACAAAACGAAAATTACACCTGCTGGGTGAATGTATCCCTCCGCCTCCTGCTGACATTCTCACATGCACTGAATTTAATGGAGTAAAGAAAAAAAACATGTTGCATTCTTTAATTTTCTGTGTTTTTTTACTCCTCGGTAGCCGGCGGGGAGAAGAAAAAAAAATCATTGACTTTTATTCAAACTTGGTGGAACTGCAGGAAAACGTATTGGTAAAGTGATTTGATGTTGATTACAGCAAATGTTGGCGTGCTGAAGGAGCAGCGCTGTGCGTTACAGTCGCTGGAGACATCTTTAAACAAAAAAAAAAAGGGGAATTCAATAAAAAATGGCCTGACCTTTTCAGTGTAAATGTTGGAAATCGTTGCCACTTATTTCCCCGCCACTCTGCCTCCAGTCACTGGGGCTTTAATAGAGCAGGCGCTGAGTAAATGATGCAAACAGGGAAAAGACTACCACTCTTCAAAACACCGATTTTTACAACATTTATAACAGATGTCACAAACTAGCTAAGGTTCAACTTCTTGTTTGTTTGTCTTCTCCCGGAGCATAGAAATGAAGGAAAGTTGTGGTGTTCACTGTCTGACAGTTGCTACAGAGTTGCATCATGGTAAATATAGGATCCAGTGTTTAAAAAGTAAACTAAATATCTCCATATACACTCACTTTACTAGGTAGACCTGTTCAATTCGTTAACACAAATATCTAATCAGCCAATCACGTGGCATCAAATCAATCAATGTAGACGTGGTCAAGACGATCTGCTGAAGTACAAACCAAGCATCAGAATAGGGAAGAAAGGTGATTTAAGTGACTTTCAACATACTTGGCATGGTTGTTGGTGCCAGACGGGCTGGTTTTGAGTATTTCACACACTGCTGATCGCACAACCATCTCAGGGGTTTACAGAGAATGGTCCAAACAAGAGAAAATATCCAGTTATCGTCAGTTTTCTGTGCGAAAATGCCTCGTTGATGGAGAATGTTTCCAGCACCTTGTTGAATCTAAGTTGTTTTCTGTGAAGAAGGAAGTTTGTTATGAAAAGATGCATGTAACGAGCGGGAAATTGACATCTTCGTCCTTGTGTTGCTGGACATTTGTAGGAAAATTGCACGAAATATGAGAAATAATTTTTCATAAAATATCATACGAACCGTCGTATGAGGATACGTTGACCTAATAAAGTGGCCGGTGAGTGTATCTCTATGCTGCATCAAATTTGAACATTCGTTTTTACATTTCATGGAAACGGAGAACCAGCCCAGTCGCACAGCACTTTGTGAAATAGTCACGAAATTTAATGTACATATTTGTGTACATAGACACGAATTGAAATTTTTTTCAGCATGAAATCGATTTGTATAATCCACGTAATTGTGAACCGTAAAGTATAAAGAGTTCAGGTTAGATGGGCAGGTCAAATAACACTTTTGCCCAGGAGACTAGTGTTGGTGTCCCGTGTGAAACCAGAAGTTGAAGTTGATTTATTTGTCACGTAACGTTCGTACTTATGTTACGACTCTTCCGGTGTTATTTAAACCCAAACCACGATCTTTTTCTAACCATAACTGGGTCGTTTTGTTGCCTAAACTTAACTAAGTCAATCTTTTCCTAAACCTAACTAAGTAGTTTTATTTTGAAAAGACTGGAGCAGAATTTGATATGTGTTGCTGGACATTCGTAGGAAAAAGCATGAAAAATACGTTGTTGAAAGTCGTGCTGAGCGTCACAAAAAAAAATTGTAAATGTGTTCACGACCTTCCGTGAGACGGTGTTGGGAGTGCTGTGCTTGGTAGGTGATTTTCCTGTTTGGTGCACACTTCACAGAGCATTACCTTTGTTCAACAGCCATGAGATGAATCAACCTCTCCAGCAAGTTGGGCATACTTTAGTGCATTAGGAGCATGCTCCATCACAAAAGCACCAAAAAGTGTTCTCAAAGCAGCAGCCCTCGAACCAAACTCACGCTCTCGTATTTTCAAAAAATTCAATAGTTCAAAGTTGAGCAGTGTTCAAATAAATAATTCAGACTTGTGCAGAGAACCGATGTGATTGGTGATGCTGCACTGAAGCCCATAGCTCTCCATGATCAATAGGAGATTTCAGGGTTGGGTCTGCAGCTCGACGGTCGAGTGGCCTTCAGTGGATCTGTTGCCCACGGTAAACCAGCATGCCGCTGATAATCCTCCTCTTTGCTGTGGTGACCTTGATGTTGCAGCCAACATTGTTAACCGGGTTGGTGTTTGTTTCAGTTTGTTGTCAATATGTACTTATTTGTTTTTCTACTCTGGTTCCATTTCTGACTGACGAGGCTTCTTTCATTTCTTTCTCTAAATTGAGACTTTTGTTTGTGTTTCACTGATGGATTTCACAACGTATGTGTTGTGAATCCTTAAACTTAATTTGTTTTTGTTTTTTTAGAAGTCTGCACGTTTCCCTCCAGACAAACCTTGTTTTGTAGTTTTTGATTAAAGGAATCCGCTCGGAGCAAAGAATATTCTCAGAAATCTTCATCTTTTCCATCTCTTTTTCTCCCAATTTTCAAATCCTTATGATGGGAGCATTTTTAATCAACTTCAAACTGGCCCTGCTGTATGAAAACAGAAGAAAATAAAATAGGAAAACAAGGCTGCAATGCAGTTGATTTGCTTTTTTTTTTAAAGTTTAAAGCTGCTCTTGGCAGCAGTTTTTCTTTTACGTCCATCTTATCAGCATAACTCACAAAGTTGTGCTGCGACAGAGAAGAGCAGCAGTTTTTTTCCACTAATTGAGGTGGTTGTTGTTGCCCACATTAAATCCTAAAAGTCACAGTGAGAAAATCCTCTCCACCCACACAAAGTGGAACAATTAAACTTAAAATCTGCTACTTAAACAGAATCAAGGAAGCGCTCTGTAACGAGGAAGCTGGATGAAGCCGATCATGAGCATCTTTTGTCTCTAAAAGCATCAGCAACCATTTGTGTCGGTAAACGTTTCTGTTTGCAAATAACCGGCAACACTTTATGTGATTTCTAAGTAGTGAAAATCTTCAGTTTCAAATGCTGAACACAAATGTTTATGCTCTGGACATCTGGATATATGCTGGGCCTGCTGCTTTATGTAATACCACAGAAATATGCATAGTCAAAAATGAGCATTAATCACTGTTAATAATACATCAATCCTCAAGCTGAGTATCATAGGTGGTCTGATTTTCTTTTTCTTTTTAGTTGAATCGAAACCACCTTTTCATCAATTGAATTCATTATTTGATCTGTTTGTTTTTTGTTATTTCACTTTATTTGTCGCGTGTATATTCAGCATCGGAACTTTCAAAAACGTCTTCAAAAGTCGATGTATGTTACGTTTGGACCGTAGTCTCTTAGTTCAACTTCACATCCCCTTTGCTATCAATTATAAGTACATTGTAAAGTCTGAAACCCCCATGCAGACTCTCTGGGAGTCCACGGAAAGTCTGCTCGAGGGCCTCTTGTGGAATCGAATGAATTGTAGATTTGGAGAGACCTCTGATTCACCAGCTCATTCACATTCAAGTCGGGAGAAGTCTGCACTTTTGGATTCAGCCAAACGGTGGCAGCTTTAAAGGTGTAATGTGTAAGATTTTCCTAAAAAAAAACAATGTATAGACTGATACAAACCATTTATAACCCACTAGAAGTGTGTGGTGGTGTCTCTTTCTACAGAGACCCTGCAGCCCTCTGCCTGTATTTCCTGTTTTCTTCTTATTTTGCTGTGTTCGGGACTCTTCTGGGCGTCTGCAAAGTGGCTTTTTTTGCCCCACGTGGGGGTGTAATCCCTTGCCAATAACAGTGCCCAGGGTGTGCAGCCCATTCAAGTTGTCAGATACTGTCGCTTTTTCATGCCCCTCAATGTCTGATACCGAGGCACAAGTCCTTTAGCTCTGTCAGATACAAAGCGCCCATATTTGACGGATGAAAATGGATTGTGTGTTCTTGTGTGCATGTGCTCCAGACGGTGACCGAGAGCAGCGCTGAGCCACAGCGGACAAGATAAAGCCTGCCCTTCGGATGACTTCATTCAAAATTTCAGCAACGCGGCATCTTCCCCGCAGAGTTGTGTGGAGGTGTGCACAGTTGTGGTCATGTTTATTTGTGTTTTAGATAGTAACCGCCTTGAAACAATCAGAAAATTGTATTTCTCTGATTCGCTGCTTTGTTTTCACTAATGCCGCTCCCTCTCTTCAGTCACTCTTTCGCTCAATCCACCATCACTGCTCTCTCTCTCGCCCTCCCTCGCTAGCTCGTTGAGCTGTGGAGGTGTGGCCAACTTTAAATGTGGTGTGTTTACAAACACCAACCAACAACTGTAACATAATA
Source organism: Helicolenus avius (assembly GCA_916700675.1). Classification (NCBI taxonomy): domain Eukaryota; kingdom Metazoa; phylum Chordata; class Actinopteri; order Perciformes; family Sebastidae; genus Helicolenus; species Helicolenus avius. The sequence continues at coordinate 6,289 of CAKAKQ010032686.1, forward strand.
TACCTTTAATATCCAGTAAATGTGTTTGAGAGGCTCCATGAATTGTGTGTGTTGTAACCTTCCTTGTTTCGTAGATGATGTGCTCATATTTCCCTCTGGATAAATCTCTACTTTTCCCTGCAGGTTTGTTGTTGCCTGAATATATTTGTATATTTGTCACAAACTGAGCGTTGTTGTTTTCTTGTTGGTGCAATTTGTAGATGTAATCATCCCAAATTCTCCGTATAATTATATAAAACATGATCTCCAGAATCTCTCCTTGACTGGGTCTCACAGATTTACAGATTATCATACTCAAAGAGGCGGCAGAGAGGTTTGGAGGCGAGTAAATTGGATTTGGTTGAGAGCCAGAAGGGAGGGGGGTTGCTTTTGTCATAGCAAAAGTAATTTTTCATGTGGTATAGCTGCAGGACTGTGTGCTGCTGCTGCTGTGTATGAAAATGATGGAAGGGGAAAAAAAGAACAATTCCTTGCTCACCGGGCATATCCATAAACTTGACTTTTTCCTTGACAAAGTTTCATCGTAAAAGTGCCAGAAGGTACAGTGTCATCTTGCCACACCTCATTATGTTCAGGGAAACAGCACCAGTGAGGGGTGGAGATGGTTGGTGTGCGTCCAATGAGGAGCCATAAAGGAAATGGACTAGACAAAGTCTCCTCGAAGAAGACTGCAGTCTTAATGATAGAGTTGACACAAGAGAAAAGGCTTTGTTGTCTTTGGAGAATCCGTCAAGTCATTTTGGACTGCAGCGCTCCCCGTAAAGCGACTCTCACTACCAACCGGAGACCGAAACACTGATGAAATATCTTTATATTATTGATATGTCTCTACTGCACTCGACACTCATTTCACCCCTTCGATCTCTGTCTCCAAAGCGCCCTTTATGTTCCCTTTTATGAACAAAAGATACTGAATGCAGCCCCCATTTGAAACCGCAGACCATTCACCAACTGGCTGATGCAGATCGGTCTGAATCATTACACTGATGCATAACAAAAAAACCACAATGGAGTAGTCGTAATAAAGCGCACATTTGTTTAGCTCTGCAGGACTAATTGTCGTGTGAGTTGATTCCTGCGGTGTTTCATTATCAGTGCTCCAGATACAAAGGAACAGACACAGACTACCTGAGCCTCGTCACCAAATTACCAATAACTAGCCAGTATTTCTCTAAAACTGCAATTGGGATGAGACTGAATGAATTGATTTTTCCATTTCAACATGTGCAGACAAGGAAATGAGTCCATCACTGCTCGTAATTATTCCATTTACCGTCACACAAAGTTTATGTGAGATTGAAAAATCACGTGTCTTCCATACCAAACTTGCACTGTTTGTAATAGTGCAAAGAATGTCTTCACTATGAACATCATTCTTAGGGATACTGTCAACAGTTCTTAAAGTGATTCAGCCCAGTCGGCAGGAAGAAATGTTGGTATTGTACGTTACTGGAAACCACGGATACGTTGAACGTTTTTGCAATCAGTCAGAACAAGCAAAGTAGTACAGTGAATGACGCACAGAGCATGTGATGTAGTATATGAGTAACTGTTATTGAAAGTTAAGTGGTATAATAACGAGTATAACAAAGAAGAAAGTTATATAGTTAAATGTTATTTAATAAAGTCCGTCAAGGTTGGTAGTTATTTATTTAAAGTAGTTCGTTGTTATGGTTGAACGTTCCGTTGTTCCGTTCCGTTGTTCCGTTACCTTGTTCCGTTACCTTGTTCCGTTCCGTTGTTCCGTTCCGTTGTTCCGTTACCTTGTTACGTTACGTTGTTACGTTACCTTGTTACATTGTTACATTCTTACGTTACGTTGTTATTTGAACACAAACCATGTTGTTTTGTTCTAACCTTAACCAGGTAGTTTTGTTGTCTAAACCTAAACTATTGTCTCACAACATTAACCGCATGGCATTGTGCGTTTCTACAAGCGTGATACTGATATGAAATGTTTTTCTGGTTCAGAAATGTTCAACATATCCCCTGGGTTGCAGAAACGTACAATGCCAACATGTTTTCAGGCTACTGGGTTGGATTCTTTATTTGTTACTTAAGGTGACTTCAGGGTTACCTGTTATTGAATGAAAGCTATGAGCCATAGAGAGCAGGAATACCTGCATTTGTTGTTTTGTGAAAGTTTTGCCAGTAATTACTTTGTGGTGAAGCCTGAAATTTTAATGCAACCCCCTCTTTTCATTCAAAACAATACTAATGTTTTGCTTTTGAACCACCACAGCACCGATATCATCCACATGTGCCTGCAGCCAGACCAAATGAATATGCAAGAAAATGTATTAAGATGTGAAAGTGTAAAATAAATGACTGACATTAGGATTTTAATAATATGAATGTGAGTCAAGAGGATTTGTGGAGCTGAGTGTTGTATCATGATTCATGTGTTACCAGATCATTATTCCCAGTGTTTGCTCTAAACTCTAAACAGACATCATTCATTCTGTGGTAGATTAGCTTGTTCTCTGAGGCTGGTCAAGGTGAGAGGGAACAGATGTTTTTTATGAGGGTCTCTACTGGCTTGTGTACAATAGTACTCCAGGCAGGTTGTCAAAGCTTTGGCATCATTCCCAGTTTTGTCTCGTTTCTTGTAACTCCACCAGCCGAAAGGGTGATTTTTTACTGCCCCTGGACTTCAAAGTGACAATATTATAGGGTTTTAATGGGTCATTCATCAGAACAAGAGGTTCTACAAAAGATTTCTGCCTTTAAAAACTCACTTTCTGTCCCATACAGAAAATCTACTGTGCATACATAGCCTACCCTATTCTAATGCTTTTTGCTCACGATCTATTAGCAGAAATGGAATGTAATGTTCATAACTACAGTATGTTTTCATTAGTGTACAATCACCTTAAACTAAGAATCGTTGTGTTTTTGTTAGCTTAGAATGAGCTCAACATATCTACCAAGATAGATATGTTGATATTCTACAGTAGCCTACAGCGGACAAACCAAACACTGGCTCTACAGAGAGCCTTTCACGTTTTTACATTACCTGAAGGCGACCGTAGTTCTCTGACGCGCTTGTGTCCACAATTGTTCACTCGGCACCTTACGTTACCGCAGTCGTGGAAAGGGAGGAGTGAGTGTAGGGGTACTCAGTTGGTTGCAATCTGCAACCACACCACTAGATGCCACCACATCCTACACACTGCACCTTTAAGTACAGAAGTTACATGTGACTTCTGGTTTCACACGGGACACGAACAGCAGTCTCCTGGGTGAAAGTCCAGTGTTTCTAGAGCCACCCATCCACCCCGACCTCCTCCTACACAGACTTTGTCTCTCTCGATTGCATACGAATTGATCACGTGGCTTATATACGCATTATAGTGCATTACTTTTCGTAGGTATAGCTACTAACAGTGTATGAGAACAACCTGAAGTAGTGGACCAACCAATCGACCAACATTGGTAACCCTAGAGCCATGCCGCAAGCAAGGCTAGAAAGGAGGAAGTGATTTCCTAAAACAGCTGGGCAGCTGGGTTTTTAGAAATCTTTACTCAAACAGGAGTAAATAGTGTATTTTTGGGGACTATTTTAGCGGCGGGTTGATACACATTTGACGTACTAATGAGGTTTATGCTGCATTCACTCAAAACAAACCAGAGTGCATGATCATCATAATAATGAAGTAACATGTCGCCCAACAGTGTGGCTCACTGATGTGTTTTTAATCATGTTTGGACAAAGCAACGTATTCTCATATAACGGTCCGTATATCTAACGAAAAAGGATTCCTTCCCAACACGGTTTGTCGCTATTTATACTTCCTCGTTCAGGATTTTGTGGATTTAATTGATTTTGTGCGATATATACGAATGACGGTGCATTACTTTTTGTAGGTAAAGCTACGAACGGTGTATGAGAACAACCTGCACAGAGCAATAAGATTTGGCTACACAGACTTGTTAGTTGGATCAATTCATTGTTGGTTTTGGTCTTTTTGTGTGTTTTGTTAATAAGAAAAATATAGAATACGACCAGACTTGTCTTTCAAACCGAGAAAGCCAATACCAAACCTGACAGACTCTGACAGTTTGCCTGCTGATGTTTCTTCTCTTCACTGTTTCTGTTGAACTCTAATCAGCTAGCTTGCTTGCATCTAATATGAAAATATGACTTCTGGTGTCAATTACTGGCCTGTAAAGCTCAAAGCGAGTGGGGGACATTTTGGCCAATCCTGTCGTACCACCTAGGAGACCATCAAAATGTAGCAGCAGAAGTGTTGGAGGTTGGCGTCGCTCTGCTCAGCCTCTATACAGCTGTCACCGCAGGGATCTGTTTGATTTCTGCGAGCTCCGCCTCTGCTCGGCTTCCAGATACACTAATGACACGACTTGGTGTCATTGGCGAGAGATTTGATAGCAGAGGATGAGACACTTAGAGCGGAGGGGAAACTCTGAGCCTCATTTAGCCAATAGTGAGTTCACTGTGTGGTTTTCAACACCCTGCCTACAGACTTTGACTCCTTTCTTAAGTGACTGACGTGAATGAAAACATACATCAGTGTATTTATTCTGTAATGCCTCCAGATAGAGAAAACAGTCCTTTTTCACGCTGTTTGATATTGTAAAGCGTGATTCACACACACGCACGCAAAAAAAGAAACCCACACATAGTAGTAACATATTTCAAATTGCTTTTCAAATTTCTACGCCTCAAAAAGACATTTCCTCTACAAATTAGACTTGCAGCCTATTTGGCCGTGAGGCTGCCGAGAAAATAGAGGATGGAAATTGCACCCCAGCTGCTATTTGTAGCTATGCATTTTTGAAATCCAAGAGCAGAAAATCGAGTCAGGATTTTAGTGTGAGGGGGTGTTTGTAATTGATATAATGGAGCGAGGGGAACAGCTTTGAAATTAGAGCTTTACCAAGGAGAGCAGAGAAAAAGGCTTTGTGCAACGGCTGCACAGGCTCTTTGTCTATCCGAGCGGAGGCAACACAAAGCCCATCTGAGTTTTGGAGCGTTATTCTGTCAGGATTTGAGAGGCTGGTTTTCCCGACAATATTGGCCCCCGCTTACATCAAAGAGTGCCCTCTAACTCCGAATAAACAGGCTCTGTGTTGTTCAGCATCCGCGGTGGTTTAATAGCGGACGGCATTAATGAATGCCTCCTTGTATCAGAACATGTTGGGATTACTACCTTCCTAAAACAACAACTAAATCCTTCAGATGAAGGACCGTATATTATACAGTCAGCCTGATGTGTTTACTGCTGACTGATGCTCTCAGATCTCAAACTGCTGTGTCATACATACTTTCAGATAGAAGCATGCTGTTTGATGGTGGATCAATGATTTGATCCCATTTGAAGCAAACGCTGCCTTGAGCACAAGCGACCACAGCATGATAAAAAGGATGAGAATAAAAAATGTATATTGCTGTTATGTGATAATATGTATATTTTTTTCTGACTTTTCTATGCTTTTTCTTGTGAAATACTGAATACGTCGACCTTTCACAGCATGGGTAGTACTGGTAAAATGTGTTTGTTTGTGGTTAGATCTTAGGAATTTAATTACCACTAAACCTTTAGGCTTTACCAGCTACTAACAGACAACATGCACTGAACGCCTTTGGTTGCCAACAACAAGAAAGGGTGAGGGGATGAGGGTTATTATCCATCCTCGTCATTCGTCAATCCAACAAAATATCAGCAGTACGCTACTCTCCTCTCTTCTTCTCTGTCTCCAGGCCATAGACTGTATGTAAGAAGTGGACGTAGTCACCGTCACCCATTGGTTTGTGGAATACGGTTTTGAAGCCTCGAGTTCGGCATCTTGGCTGTTGCCATCTTGGTTTTTTGCAACCAGAAGTGACACGAGAGGGTGGAGCTAAGTACAACCGAATGCTCAATAAGATATTTTTAGGCGACTAAAATATTCCAATTAACTTTCATGAACTGAAAACACACTGTGAAAGGGACGAAAACACAGAAAACTCCCAGACCGGACAACGCCGTGGTAGCAACCTGTCAATCACAAGGTAGCCCTGCCCTAAAGCATCCCCTGCTTTATGGTCTATTTGACTCTAAATGGGACCATAATTTACTAAATGAACATCATGCTGTATTGAAGAAGATTTGAAACTAGCGATTGAGACCATAAACTCATGTTTACAATGTTTACTGAGGTAATAAATCAAGTGAGAAGTAGGCTCATTTTCTCATAGACTTCTATACAACCAGACTTCTTTTTGCAACCAAAGGAGTCGCCCCCTGTTGGCTGTTAGAGAGAATGCAAGTTTAAGACACTTCAGCATTGGCTTCACTTCTCAGAACCGAGGGTTGCCCACTAGTACTAACGCATTTTAAAAAAAGAAATCCAAATAAGCTTATAATGGCATACAAAAAAGACGACTAAAATTACCATCATTTTCAGAAACTTTTCACTCTTTTGGTTGGCTTACTAAAAGAGGCTGGGACACTGGGTCCTTTTGGTCTTGAGCTCTGGGGGTGTGACACATGCGCAGTATAACTGGAGCTTCGGTCGTGCGTTCCAATTGGCTTAATTTTGGCGAATGCAAACTAGATTTTACTGCGCAAGTGTTGTACCCAAATGATATGACGCAATGACATCTCTTCTTTCCACCCTCGTTGTGCATTGTTGTGGCGTTCATGCGCCTTTTCGTGTAAACTGGCTGGGAGATTGGCTGTCTATCTTGTTATTTAGCCAACTAAAGGGAAAAGCATGTCTGCAAGTAGTGCCACTATGGCCCTACTAGAAAAAAAAATATCTGAAATACACTTCTGTATGTATTGATTGGTTTATTGAAATGAAGTGTAGGGATTGAGGGATCGAAGAAGGTCTGCAAAGAGATGAAAGTAGGGTCACACACGAGGGGATCGGCAGTCGATTTTATGTATGGAGGAACAGATGAAAGTCAAGCGGAGGAAGCCAGCGGGGTTGAAGCTCAACATGTCGTTGATGAGGCATGTCATGGCTGCATTCCCCCCCCGCCCCGAGGTTCACAACTGAGAGAGAGAAGAAAAATGGTTGAAGAGGGAAGGATGTAAGAAGACAAACAGGAGGAAAATGAGGTTTTATACCTAAATACTAAAGGTTGGGGCGGAGAATTAAATATATCTTTTTGTTCCTGGACTTAGTTTTCTTTGTATTTATCTTGTGTAGATGTTCGTGGTTTTAACAGCTAAGACTCCAGAATAATAAGGTATTGACAGCGCTGTGCTTTATCTCTTGAGTAGACAATGCTTTAGATAACAAACACCTCAGTCTAACTGAAAGCCTCAAATCTGTAATTAAAGTGCGGTGCCACCTGTTAGGACGCCGTCTCCTCACTTCTGGCTTTGTTTGGGTATCGGTTTGTTCGTCTAAAGACATTCTTTAAAGCACACTTGAGCTTTTCGAACAACAGCAGCATGTTAAAAAAAATTGTGTTAAAATCCATACGCAGCCTCCGCGGGCCGCCTTCCCCTTTTTATAAATCCACCGCCACGCCTGTACAAATGAATCAAGGCGTAAACACATGCATCTATATAGCTTTTCTCAACACACTGCAATTACTGTGAGAAGCTTTCATTATAACAACATTATTTCAGTCACAGTTTTTAGGTCTTCAGTTTACCCTGAGCACGAGATAAAAGTGGAAAGCCCTCTTACTGAGAGAGGATTACTGTATTAGCATATTTCATAATGCAAGAAAAACTGAATAAGACTTCACTGGATTGATGTTTATTTGCAGACTTAAGTGCTACCCCAGTCTGTTGAAGCATAAAAGCAGCATAATAACACTAAAGGCACAATCCATATACAGTGTATGGAGAAAAGGTTCTTAAACTGAAGTCAATGGTGCTTCATTTATGAGCAAGCAAACTAATATAACATTAGAAACGTACCAATATTCCCCCCTGATTGTTTTCCGTCTCGCTCCTGTCTTTTTTAATCTCTTTTGGTAACCTGATTTAACGTTTTTGAAATAACATGATTGCTTTATAGTCCACCTGACGTCCTCAGCATCAACGCAATTAAAATTTGAAGATTAAATATTTTTGTCCACCCTACTGCCGGAGTGAACTGAACCACGTGCACCTTTCAGAGGCTCTAATATTGTTTTAGATAGAAGTTTGTCAAACTAGTAATTAAACCAGCAATAACAGTTTGTGTATTATGCAACACAGTCTCACGGCAGTTCGTGAGATAGTCACGAATTTTAATCTATTTGATTTGTGC
>CAKAKQ010032687.1:0-10814 GCA_916700675.1 Helicolenus avius
TTCAGCACTACTGTTAGAAACTGTTTAGAAGATGCTTCTTTAACTTCAGCTGTGCTTTTTATTTTAATCCCTTGAGTAATTGATGTTTAAGTCTGTAGTTTATCTGTGCCTTCAGAATTCAACACTAATAAACAACACAGCACATAAATAGAAGTGCCATCTTACGTTTCAAACGTTTTAAGACGGTAAATCAGATGCATTTCATGCGTCTATATCTGCATCATGTCAGATAAATATTTGGTTCCATCCCTCGTGTGACTGTTCCCCCATCACTCCTTCACCACACCCACCTCCTCCCTTTCCTCCTCACCACACACACACACACACATACAAGTCCCACCAGCTGCCCATTGTTCACATAGACTTGTGCACTGCACCATACCGGGTACAGTCACACGCCCAGCCCATCTTCTCTCTCTCCCTCCTCCTCCTCCTCCTCCTCCTGGATCCATCACATTCTCTCCTCTCCTCCATCCGGCAGCATCCTCCAGCTCTCTGCTCTCCCTCCATCGTCAGCAACAATGACCAGCACAGTATCAGGTAAGACGACATGCTCAACACCAGCTCGTCGCTTAGTTGAAATAGTGTGGATATTGTGTGTGTGTGTGTGTGTGTGTGTGTGAGGCAGGGGGAGGGGCGGGTCCGTATTGTTTTAAGTGTATTTGATGATAATGCAGAGAGGGTGGGGAGGGTCTATTTGTATCTGTGCAATTGTCATGGCAACAGGAGCTTTCTTCTCTCATTGTACTACCGGGGCTCTGATGTAGATCAGAGACCCTTCCATAGTCCTGTACGGATATGGAGGTGCAGCCAGATTCTCCCAGAAACAGACGGTTATTGATCATTCATTAGCAGTAATGTGTAACCACAGCTGACTTTAACTGGCAGCTCGCTGATGGAGATCGAAAACATAAAAAAGAACTAAACCCAGATTCACACGGAGGCTGGCTGTGCACCGAGCATTTCATCAGTACCAGTCTGGTGACTTTATACTCCCAAGTAAGATGAATACTGGGATCATTATCACAGTGTTGTGTAAATATTGGTTTATGTCAATAAGTCAGATGTTTTAGAATTTAAATATAATATAATCTTAATTGTTAGACATTGTGTTAATCTTGAGAAAACACATTAAACCTTCTGTTCCATAGCACTCCAATGTATTTAGATATATGGTAAATAAAAGTGTCCCTGGTGTAGCCTGCTGTAGTATTTCAGACAAAATGCTCAGATAACTTGTAACCAAATTTAACACATTTGCATTTAAATGCTTATTAAAACAGGATATAGCGGGAGTACATTTTCATTCATTGTTCACCACGTTCGGCGTTGTAGCTAATTAGCACTAGACACAAAGCTGAGGCTCAGTTTTGCATTTGGTCAAAAGGTGTCAGAGGATCACTGGATATATATGTTTTAGAACCCTGAATGTATTTACCATATTTTGTGCCAAGCCATTGAGTAAATGTTGAGAATTTTCACTAGACAATAAAACACTTAAACCTGCAATAACTCATTAAAAAAAAAGAAAAATCAGCCACTTATGGTAAGCAACCTCCCTAGTCCCTTCACCCCAAATTTAAAAAATAAAAAGTATTTCATTTGTCCTCGTCGATTCAACCAATCATCAAAAATACTGTGTCTTACTAATACGTATGTGATTGGTTGGTTTGGCCCCATAAGACATGGAGACGCAGCCAGAGAGCAGTGTCTCTTATGGTGATAAATCTGCAGCCTCTGAAAAGTACAGAGCGTCACGCACGGCTGTTCACTGTGTTCACCTTCATTAAATCAGCTGAAACCGACACCAGGCTGCTACAGTGTAACGTAGGTTAGAGGAGTCTGAGACGTCCGGTTACCGGGGCTCATCATAGCCTCTTTTCCAACTTTCTTTTGAGCAAAGGTAGCGTCTCATGTTTTATCATTAAAACACGTTGCAGTGGAATCGCTGTCGTGTAACATTAAATGTGCTCTATACAATATCCTGAGCATTAATGTAGCAGCAAACAACTATTGTCTATGTAAAGATATAGAGGAGTAATGTCTACCTGAGCAGAGAATGAAGTCTCTCTCCCTCTGTGTGTGTTGGAACCAGAGCTTCTCTGTGCTTTGTTGACGTAGCCGTGGCTGCTCTGCACTGCTCTCATACGGTGGTTACAGCTGATAACGCCTTCCCGAGCACTGTTAGCTCTGTCAGCACTTTCGTGTTTGTTTTCACTTTTTGCTCTGTTAGCACCGTTAGCTATTAGCTATTAGCGTCGACATGTTGAGAGCCGTTGAGAGGCAATAGAAATGCTCCCAATCTCATACTTGCCGCCTTTAATTACTCAACTGACCATGTACGAGCCGAGATACATTAATCATTGTTAAAATAGCATTGGTCAGATAGCCTATAATCATAGAAACGGTTTAAACGAATCAATTTCATTATTTTTTATTTCTATGATTAGCTACCTGATGGGAAAACCATCCTCCATCTGTCTTTGGGAGCAGATTTGTGGTCGTGTGTTCATGCGATGACGCTCTGAACCATCCAGACACCCAGAACTGTGATTGGCTGAGCTGTTTCAGAGCTGTGAGTCCAGTGATGTGACTGGCCAAGAGAGTATTTAATAATCACCACACCCATTGATCTATAATCTAAAGCAGATGCCCCAAATCATGTTTTAGAAATAAAATATGATGTAATGCAACTTCCTACAGTAATATATATGATCAAGTATATATGTTTTTCCATATCATACATTTAACCCATGGTTTACATTTTTGGTTATCTAATCATTGAGTCATTTTCTCCTGCTTGGTGCGTAATAAAGTAAATACCTGCTTACTGTCCATACAGTAGGAGTGGAGTACATCAATAGAGAAGAAAAGGGAGAGGAAAGATGCCACCCAAAATGATTAATAGCTAGTTATGGACTGTGTGGGCTAAAACGCACTAGAAGCCTGATTCTCCTTTACAGTAATTCACTACATGTTTACAGTCGGGTAGGAAACTCATTCAAATATGCAATCAGATCAGCGTATATGATGGAATAGTGGCCGACAAGACACTTACGATCTTTGGAAAACTTGTTTTTAACTCTGAGGTGTGTTGAACCAGGGTTTATTGTCACAGGCACTCTTTGTTTCTTTATTAATTTGGCAAATTTGGCATAGTTCCACATCTACGTCAGGCATCAATCATGAAGCTAGACATATTACCACTGTCAGCCTTTAAAATCATTTTCACATAGGTGAGGTTATTCAGTTCATATATAATTTGAGTGTCCTATTTCATTGCATATCTCAGTCTCATGATCATGAAGCCCAAATCATTTTTTAATTCCTTTTTATTCCTCATGTTCGCCAAATTGCAAATTGAATTTGGAGTCTTTTCCTTTGCACCAAACTAGTGAATAATGTATCAAACAGTGCGTGCTCTCTGGCTCTGTGAGAAAGCCTCCGCCCTGTTCCTCGTCTCCCTGATGTCTCCCTGATGTCTCCCTGATGTCTCGCTGATGTCTCCCTGTATATACACCTCCGACACACAGCTCATTACCTGCTGATCCTCCACAGAAAAGCACAGCAGGAAGCTAGTATTTACTTGGAAGAACAAAAAAGGAAGAGACTGGAATTCACAGTTGATGTTGTGTTATGCTCCGGCAGCTCACAGCGAACATGACTAATGAACACATGTGATTATTATCATACCATAATACTAACCTGTGGTGCATAAATCAGCCATTTTGAGGATTGAGTGGACTAACAGAGCTGACTGTGACTTTAGACTGATGAAATGATGTATTGTGCTTCATCCTAATAGTCCTCTGAGCTGTGACTCACATGTGCACGATACGCTGGAGGAGTGTGAGCACTTGCCGTCAGCCATATAGCTATAGCTGTCTTTGATATATTCTCGCTCAAGAAGAACAGGAAGATGCAGATGACTAAATGGATGCATCGTGGTTGTTTCTCTGGTGCTTTCAGGGCTGTAGGATTTAACCACTCCAACCAAAAAAGTGAAGCCCAGATCTCTGCACCTTTGCCCTCTGGCTGTAGTGCCTGTCTGGGCCAAATAAGTAAATTAATAATATTGTTGTTTTGCCACTGTTGCCATTATGCTAAGGGCCGGGATATAGTAGAGAATTCAACCACGTCGGGATACAAAAGTGTTTCTATCTGTTCTGAAGAGCCACTCGAAGGTGGTGCAAAACTCAAAGAAAGAGGGATGACTTCATTATTAATCAGATTTCATGTTGCACTTGGTTGTTCACATGAAAAGTGACAGAAATAGTTGTGTAATGGAAGAAGTTCTCACATTAACACACACCTGGTCAATCCGTGTAGTGGGTATAGTATTTTTTCCTCAAAAGTAACTAAGTAACTATAGAGTGCTGCAGGGATGACATATTTTTAAAGGCCAAACAGGAAGTTAGCATCACACTGGTTCCCTCAACAAGAAAATAATCTCTGTGGTAAACAAACGTTTATGATACGTTTACACGTTTTGTTACGTAAAATAATCTCCACAAATGAACACCACTTAATGATTTTTAAAGCGTGAATGCAATCGCTAGAAGTAAAAAGCTAACGTTAGGCTATAAACGAACAACACCACGGTCGCATAACTTCACGTCACCATCATTAAAGGTCCCATATTATAAAAAAGTGAGATTTTCATGTTTTTTTTTTATTATAACGCAGGCTTAAATCTTATATAAATACTGTGAAAGTATCGAAATGCTCAATCTACAGGGAAATACTCACAGCTCGTATTCAGAAACTGTCAGGATATCTGTCCATTTGTGATGTCACAAATATACAATATTTAGACCCTTTACACAGATTTAAACGTAAACATTCTAAATGTGTCCCAGTTTATTCCTGGTTGCAGTGTATGTTAATGTCATCAGCTGACAGGAAGTAAACATGGCCCAAGCTGTTGCCTAGCAACGCAATTCTGTTGCAATTTCGTCGCAATTCCGTCGAAATGCGCTAAAACGGAGCATTTAACACAGATGGTAAATACAGGCATATTCAGGCTGACAGTATTAGGGAAAACACCGGTTTTTTTTATATTACAGCATGTAAACATGTTCTAGTAGAAATACAAAATACAAGTAAGAACCTGAAAATGAGCATGATATGGGACCTTTAAGCTAACGGCCGACTAGTGTTCGGCGTGATGACGTTTAGTAGTCTCATTTAGCCACTTGTTGGCAACCGTCTTTTTCAAGACACGTAAAAGCTTCAAAATTCACGGGTGGGATATTTACTGATGTATTTTATGTCGTAGAACAAAACGTTAAAATCTCTTCAGCTTGTGTTAACCACAGACCTTATTTCAGGCATCTAACTAAAAAACCCATTGACTTCAAGACAAGGGAACCAGAAGTGCAAAAATGCGAAATCATTTCCCGGTTATAGGACTCATTCCTGAACCACTCTGTTGTAAAATTAACTTTGCGATATGCAGAACAACAATTATCTGCAATTAAAACCAGTAGTATAACCTCAAGCTCGTAGATCCATGTGTGTATAATATTGGACTTCTCTTATTTCTCAGCTTGGGGGATATAAATCCTCTCACTCTTACCTCCTCTGTTTGCCCATCTTCTTTTAATTGGCTGTAAAAACTGAGAAGCCACTAAATGTTCTTTGTCTTCATTTGGATTTGAAAGGAGCAGATGGGCAATTACTGTATATGGCAGGTATAAAACGCTAATATAATAAAGTATTTAGTGGCGTGCTGTGGCGGCCTCACCCACTCAGTGCTATACTGTGACTCCGTGGGCAGGAACAAAGAGGCTGCTGACTGCAGCACATTTGGAGACATTTGATACGGGAGACATGATGCCGTGACAGATTGTGAGAGATTGAATAAGGAACCACGTGGTTGGGAGGCTGAGAAGGACTAATGCCTCCATCCTGATGAGCATCTCAATAATAAATGACCTCGTGGTGAATGACGTCGCCCAAACCTCGTTAGAGAAGGCTTTCTAAATTTGTCCCTGCAAACTGAAAAAACTCAAGGTTCTCTCAACAAAAACACGCCTCAGTGGGAAAACATCCATCTTAGCGACTCACTTCATCTCTTATTCAGCCCCCCAGGACCAGACTGTGTAACTCAGCACTTTGAATCAAAGCAGCTACACTGTGGATGCTTCTATCACACGTATACAACATACAGCAAGTACATGTTCCAACCAGTTGTCATGTGCCTTTCTGAACAGCAGAGGGCGTATTTCATCATCATATGTGGTGCAAATAAACTTTGGGCCTGGATCGATGTTCATATGTGTAATAATGTATATTCAGTTGTCAGAGGGGTATTTCTGCTATCTAAACCCTTATCAGTGTAAATGAGGTGGGCAAAATGACACAAACACTTGTCAGTATAGGCAATACACAATCCAGTTCAACAGCAACCAACATCATCACACAGTTGAACACAGTTTCAACAATAACTCAACATTCTAGCCTCCATGAAGGTAGAATTAATTGCAGGACTACTATGTGCGCGTAATATAATAAACTGGCTACTGATTGTATGTGTAGTGTATAATGGATGTTACATGCCTAGCTGTGCCTCTAATACAGTGGTTCCCAACCTATTTTCCTAGAAGCCCCTCCCGCCCCCCCACTTGTATCTAATCTGTCATCACCCTTAAAAAATGACAAATCCTCCAATAAAATCTTCAATTTGAAGAAAGGTCTTAGACAAGTTTATAATTAAATCAACTTTGTTTAATGAATGTAACTCGTCAGTTTCGTTAACATAAATAAAGTGATGAAGTCTCGACGGATTCACCGAGCAGATAAAGAATGCAGATACATAATATAATCTCTTTTTCGTAACAACCTAATTAATTTACTACGATAGCATTTGAGCCAAAATAGATTTTTTTGTTATTGTGGTTAAATAAATGTAGTTTATGTTATTGCTAGATTGCTGCTAGACCAACCCGTTAAAGCATCAGTAGGTGAGATTGGAGCAAATATGATTAAAAAAAATATATTTTTATAAAACGGTCGCTATATGGTGACAGTAGTACATGAAACAGGTAACCTGACAACAATCATGTGCCTCTGTGACCTTCATACTGACACCCATTGAACCACACAGACTGTTTGGGAAGCCTTAGCTCCGATAATGTATGCGTTGTTGACATAGTGCAGAACTGTCAAACTGTGATAGAGTGTGTGTGATGAAGAGAACAGATAACAGTCATCATTTTCAGTTTTCATTTCCATTTAATTCATTTAGAATTAAATTAAACTCATTATGTATAGGGGACCCTCTGGAGTCCTCTTCGTGGCCTGCAGGGCAGAATCCGGACCATATATTGGGAAACACTGAGCTATCATATTTGACTGCAGGTGTTTTTCTTGTGGTTGAGAGGTAGCCGATTCACTTCCACTCACACCTCAATGATGTCACCTTGGCAACACCCATTGGGGCCGTGACTGCCTTTTATTTCAGGCTTATCAGCACACAACAACACACACACACACACACACACACACACACACACACACACACACACACAGAAAGAAGCCTTCATGTGGGACTGGTTTGTTTTGCAGCCATGGTGCAGGTGCAGAGAGGGAGACAAGGACAAATCACCTGCTGGGTCACTTGAGGACAAGCATCCCTAAAAAACGATAAAAAAATACTTGATGCATTTCTTAATCTATATGTTAATAATGTATAAACTTTAGCTTAGTGGACAGGTTCCATATATATAACTTAAATAAGTGCTTAAACCCCCTGTGAGAAGACTGATGACCTGATTTAGCTTCTCACTAAGAGTGATTTCACATAACACGCTGCTCCTCCGTGCTCCTCTCTCTGGTTTGAAGTGGGTGGGGTCAGTTAGAAAAAGGTGATGTCACATCCTTCCATGCGCCACTCTGCATTTGATGACATTTGAATCCAAAAATCTGCTGACACTTGGTGGATTGTTTGGTTACTCGCTGTCAATCAAATGAGCTGTTCAGATTCCCATTTCAACAGCAGGTCAACGTTTACTGGGAAAAATCAATAGTGTACTAACAGAAAAAGGATATGCACATGTGTATGTACACAGCAAATGGACTGGATGGGATGAGAACTAGAGGTGTACGGGGCGGAGGAGGGTTGCATCCCTTCGTACTGAAATGACAACTGGCAGCAGAGAGGAGAACAGTTTTTATTTAAAGTTGACGGCAGCAATATGATTAGCTCAGGGAGATCGTGGTACAATCTGGTTGGTTTAACGTACTGTAGAGTTAACGCCCATAGTCAGCTAGAGAGAGAGAGAGAGAGAGAGAGAGAGAGAGAGATTGGCGAATGAATAAAAACAGAGTCTTCCTGACTGAACTTCAGTCAAGCTGAATAAAACTCTTAATAAGAGGCAGCAGTAATATTATGGGTTGTGTCCTTCTGTAATATTTTTCCTGTAATACAGGACTGATGGCTGGAGCACTTTGGTGAATGTGTTGTATACAAGGAGGCTGAGATATGATGAAACAATAGCAAGCACAGAACCTGAAGTTGACAAGACAGACCTGTCACTCTGGTTCCACTACAACGCCCGAGGACCTGCTCGTCTCATAGTTCAGGCAGGCTGTAGAGAAACACACTAGGCCTAGCATAACTTTTCAATACATTGCACAATCGCAACCACATTTAGATGACAGTTACACATATGGCAGTGGTGGCCTAAAGGTTAGCCAAAGTGAGCTTGTGATCTGGAAGGTCGTCGGTTCAATCCCCCAGACCGGCAGGATAAATATGGGTGTGGAAAGGCAACCCCAACAGTGGAGCTTCTCTGTGGTCAGCAGATTAGACAGTGTTTGTACTGGGCAGCTTCCAGGTGTGAATGTGATCAGGCTGTTCCTGAAGCTAAGAACATTGCTCTCTGTGAATCTCCACCTGAATAAATAAAGGTAAAAAAAACAAAACAAACATAGCAATTCTGCTTTTTCCCCGACTAAAACAGTACCTCGTCAGGCTGTCCTCATTCACTGGTCGTACTTATACGTATATGTATAACTACATAATTGTGAGCCAAGACGTGCAGGGCTGCTGCTGAGGAAGTCAGCTGACGCAGTATAAAGAGCGATAAAGTCCACAGAAGGATGAGGTCGGGATGGATGGATGGATGGATGGATGGATGGATGGATGGATGGATGGATGGATGGATGGATGGATGGGTCAAACAAGCTCAGGACTTCCACCCAGGAGGCCGGTGTTCATGTCGCGTATGGAACCAAAAGTCAGTGTTGACTGATTTGACCTGACTGTTGTTATGTAACTTACGTAGCCTACTTAAGTTAAGTGCGTTACGTGACAAACATATTTATTTTACATTTTACATACCCAAACCAGGATGTTTTCCTAAACCTAACTGAGTAGTCTTGGTGCCTAAACAGGTTCTGCACTACAGGAGCTTGCACAGGCGCACCGATCACTTGTGTTGCTGGAGATTCGTCGCACGCAAAATGAGAAATAACTTTTCATAAGTTACACAAACCGTTGAATGAGGATACATTGAGTGGGCGGATTGTTTGAGACAAGACTTTTTATGTCTGCTCTTCGTTTGAAGCTTTATTGCCTTTAATTACAAGTTTGACCTGGTAATACCTCAGCACAGCGTTAGCTAAGAATATCTGAACACATGCACGGCTGTCATGAGTTTCTTCTTCAACAGAGTGCCCATTGTTCAGGTAGTATCAAGGACACAAGCAGCATTTTATCTGTAAAGAAAGGCCACTCCTAAACAGGCTATGTGGAGGAACCTGTAGGGAAATCTAACATGCAAATCACACAGAGGCATTGATACACACTCACTACACAGGATCGATTTGAGAGAAAATTGTATATTAGGACATTTCATTGTGTCATCGCTTGAAATAATAAAGGTGTTGCAAGTATAAAAGAGGTGAAAGTTATTACCCAAGAGGATGTTGACACAGTAAATATGGAGAGACCTAGAAGTGAAATCTGTTGTCGGTTGTCTCCAGGTCTTTGAGTTGTTCAAAGGCATCCATTTAAATGCTGTTTTTCTGTGTTGTATTATATTACTAACACAATCAACCAAATTCCCTACAGATGTAACTCCAGTTTGATTCTGGTTGACAGGGTTTTGGATGGCTTCACATGTAACATGCTTTTTCTTTTATCTCTGTATCTGTAACAGCCTACACAGACAAGATCAAGGAGATGTCCATGCTGTCTCTGATCTGCTCCTGCTTCTACACACAGCCACATCCCAACAGCCTCTATCAGTATGGAGGTCAGCTCGTCTGTCTGTCTGTCTGTCTGTCTGTTGTATGTCCTTGTAAAGCAGTTTGATTTGTCGTGTCTTCTACCCGTCCTAATTTCCTGGTGTCTTTTTTTTCCTCTAAAGATTATGTTTATGAACTTTCATTATGCTCTGCTGGAAATAGGCTGCTTTAGTTTTGTATCTTTAAAGGTGCAATGTTATGTTATTAAAAACTACTATCTAACAGCTGGGCAGGAATACGCAAAATTCAACCAAACTGCTGAAACGAAACAAAATAGCACCGCTATCTGATAATCTTCACGCGTGGCGTCGGCCTAATAGTCTACGTTAGCCATCTGTGCATTTACTGTGCCACTAACCGGGGTCTGTACGCTCCGTGTACGTTTTGATAGTTTGTTTTGTTGGATCAAATCCAAAGTGGAAGAAACGAGAAAACGACTCGTATTTTCGCTTCGTCCTCTTCGCTACCAAGAGAATACTTCGCTGGGAGGAGAGCGGGCGGCAGCTCCAAGAGAGAGACCTTCAGTTAGCGGAGTTGTAGCAAATCGAATTCAGCCAGGG
>CAKAKQ010032691.1:0-10092 GCA_916700675.1 Helicolenus avius
GGTAGGGTTAGGGTTAGGGTGGGTTAGGGTTAGGGTTAGGGTTAGGGTTAGGGTTAGAGGGTTAGAGGGTTGGGGTTGGGGTTGGGGTTGGGGTTGGGGTTAGGGTTAGGGTTAGGGTTAGGGTTAGGATTAGGGGGTTAGGGTTAGGGTTAGGGTTAGGGTTAGGGGGTTAGGGTTAGGGTTAGGGTTAGGGTTAGGGTTAGGGTTAGGGGGTTAGGGTTAGGGTTAGGGTAAGTACTATTTCAATAATAATAGCCCATTTAATGACTCCTTATTCTAAGTGGATCTGTTGCACGATGACAAACTGATGACTGTCTGGTACACTGATCAGATGTTGACTAATGGGTCATCAAGTCAGGTCACTTTGTGTCAAAGTTTTCCATTCGGCTTAAACTTCTCTATTTCAGGACCACATGTTCACTCTATTTCTGATTAGTGGTTTTTATTGTTATATTTTGAGAACGACAAGGAAGTGAAAGTGCAAAACATTCACTTTTTTCTGCTTTGAAATATAATCCCATAGTCCATCTAACAGCATTAAGTTTTTGTCTCTTTTTTTTCTCCAAAAATTGCATGTCTGTCTCTGGGATAATGGGGTCACTTTAGGGGTGACATTATTCAGGTCACTTGGGAGGAGTCTTTGTGAGGAAATGCAAATGTACAAGTTCTGAAAGAAGACTGAGAAATAGTTGCGCTGAAAGAGGAAGGAAGGCTTCTCTCTCCAGTTCTCCTCTCACTGGGCTGTTTAACAATCTGCTTTTCATTTCTGTTCATGATGCAGTTCTACGGAGCTCTGATCCTGCTTATGACTCTGTCTGCAGGTAAGCACAGCTTTCCTGTTATTAGACCCACACGTGCATTGACTGAACTTTGTATCTTGAAGAAATGTGTTTAAATGTTTAAAGTTTATTATACAAACTGTAAAGAAAGTGGTGTCAGAGAGTTAAAGAAATAGTAGAGAAACATTTTCTAGATGATTGATACCACTCTCAGGTTTTTGTTTTATCTGTTAACCTCTTTCACCCGGTTCGGCTGAGCTGTGTGTTAAAACACTGCCTTTAAAAACTCCATAAAATGCTGTGGTGGTCTTTTTTCTGAATAGTTTCTAAGAGACGAGGCCTTAACGCTACTGAAACAACACTCCAAGTGTATTTTGTCCAAACAATGTTTGTTTGACAACGATTTCAATATTTCAGTTACAAAATCAAAACACGCAAAATTATGTTTTTATATTGAATGTACATACTTGACTTTGGATTCTTATTTGTTATCTTATTTACAATGTTATTAATCTTATTTGTTATTTATCGAGTTTTACTTGATCATATTTCATTATTATAAAAAAAAAACTACTCTATTTGGAGTCAAAATTATACAATTTAGTTGTTTTTTATTGACTTTATACTGAACACAAAGGTAGAACGTGATGATGCACAGGGTAAATGTCATGGCCAAAGGCTCCATTGTGGTCACATAGCCTCCTGTAGTGGATATCAGTAGAATTTTAGAGCCAGATTCCCTTTTAAGAGGTAGAAAACCCATTTGGCACTCATTGGGTATCCAAGTGTCCAAATGGAGAGTCCGCCTGGTCCTATCCTTACTAAAACCTTTGTATGATCTATGTGCTTTGTGTTATTTATATCTGCTTTGGCACAGTTGTAGTCAAGGAGTTGCTGAATGAATTCAGTGACATCTCTGTGCATGGCATCATTGCTATAATGGTGTTATCCACTCTAATCTAATCCTGAGGTCTTACCCAGCCATAGAGACCAAGATCACGCATATAGACCTGGTAGTTGTGGAGCTATTCTTGATTTGTTTTTCTGTCGAGGCGAACCACACCTTCCAGCACCATAGGGATTAAGAGGTCAAGTATGAAGCTACAGCCAACAGCTGGTTAGTTTAGTTTAGCAAAAAACAAAAACATTAAACATTAATTAACTCATTATACCTACTTTGTGTAATCATTGCAAACACAAAAGTGTAAAAAATGGTGGTGTTACGGAGGTTACACATCAGATTCTTTGTTCAGACAGTGACTTCCTCTTTCGTTCTTGGTGGCGAAGAAATGCTAACAAGAACAGGAATAAGCATATTTCCTCAAAAGAGCAATTTATGGTAAACCACGAGGTCAACGGGACACTTTGTCTGAACTCCTGACTTGACGAGAATTGTAGCTACATGTCATTTATGTTTATTCATTTTGCACAAATTAAGACAAAAATAAATTAATAATATACAGTGCAGGAAGAGGCAAAAAAACACGGGCTTTACTGAAGTCTCCACCTAGAGACAAGATTAATATACAGAAATAATATGACTACATAATAGTGATGACAAACAATTATAACAAGATATATATAATAATAACAATAACAATATAATATATAAAAAAAGACAAGAAATGTGCGTGATTTGAATAAGCAAATATGTGACAATAGAAATCAAACATAGCGCTGAGTAAAAAAACAAACAAATACATGGACAACATGGGGAAAAGCAACTACAAAACAGCAATTAAGTGACCCTTTAAGCTTCTTTTGAAACGTTTAATAGATGAAAAGGTTTTTGATAGATGTGGAAAGCTACTCCATATTTTGGTTCCCCTAAATCTTATTGAAAATTGACCTCTACTAGTGAGGAAGTTAGGAGGGTGAAGATCTAGAGATTGACGGGTTGAGTAAGAATGGACCTGAGAATTTGCTTTGAAATTGGTCTTGAACTGCTCAGGAATATTCCATATTATCTTGTGAATAAAAACATATATTTCAGAAATATTATTGTCATGAATAGTAAGAATCTAAAGGACTAACATGTTATGAAGGTTAGTAGGAAAAGTATTCGCCCAAACTATATTACAATATGAACAATTTCCCATCTAACTCTCTCCTCGGCTATTTACTGCAAACTTCAGACTTCTTGCAGAACACCCACAACTTTATATAAACTCTGTGTGAAAACTGGTATAAAAAAGTAAAAAGCGATGTGTGACATGTGTCATGTCTTGACCTGACGTGTTGTGTGTCTCGGTACAGCATGTGGATTAAGATGCTACACGTGCACAGCCACCGACCCGAAATCCTGCACAGACACCAAATCATGTCCTGTCATCTTCAACCGTTGTTTCTCTCTCAGAATAGACGGTAAGTTGTTCTTTCTACAGCTAAGATTTCACACATCAAACAGCTGATAAACATGTTACTGTCTGGTTTGTGACCTGGTTTCTGAGAGGTTTTCCCGTTGTGTTTTGCAGGTTATAACATGGTGACCAAAGGCTGCCAAACCAGCTTAGCATGTGTCGGTCACATAGCTTGCTGTGAGGGGAACTTGTGTAACAGCGCCATACCAACTGGTCCCAGTGTCGTCCTCCTGCTGGTGTCCTCAGCCATCATCTCACTCTTTCTCTGAAGCTTTGGGATTTTGTTTTATTTACTCTATGTTGCACTTTTCTTTTCTTTCTAATTTGTACAACTGAAGAAGAATAAACAACTTCAATGTGAAACTGCACCGTAAAAACTCTATTTCTGAGTGACTGATCTTATTTAGATTTAAAGTCTAACTTGTTTTGAGTACGGACGGAGTATACAGGGTTTTTGTTTGGTTTACAATAAAACTCTCTGACCTTTCCAATATTCCTATGTCATTCAGCATCATTTTTAAAATTAAACTATCTTTTTTTAAGCACATGCTTTTCACAAAACACCTGCTCAGGACGCCATTACTCCATTATAGAGATATCTCACTAGATAGATGAAAACAAAGGCCAGCTGGTGGTGCTAGAGGAACTCAGAAAACACATTTTGATTTATCCTTCCTCTGGGGACCAGAAGCCTCTGCACTAAATGTACTGGTAATCCATTGTGTATGTGGGAAAGAGTGGTGGGGACAGTAAGTTGGAAGTAGACTAGCCGACAACGCCACCTTGGGGACTTGCACCCGAGGAAATACTAAACAAAACCTTTGTAAGATTAGATTGATTTTGTAAAGACATATTTTATACAGTGTGCATATTGTATTCTGCTCTTTAAGTTAGAGATGGAGCTATATGGTTTGGCGCACATTGCGTGCTTGTGGGATGAGTGATGGTTAAGATTGGTGGAGGGATATGAATTGATGTGCCACCTTTTGAGTTGTTGGGGTTCAGTGGTCCTACGCTGAGTTAAGTGAAAAGTGGATCCTGTTGAACAGACCAAACTCTCCCCGTGCTCTTGTTCTACCCACAGCCCTAGTTTAGTTAAGTAATAAGTAAGGTTATAGTTAAGGTAGCAAGAAGCCTGCCTTACACCTTGAATACTTTTCTGGTAAATGGATATGGCACACCGATTTGTTGAAGTCAAATATTTTATTAGAAGTAATCAAAGAAAAAGCAGTAAATAAGATGGAACTGGAGTTACTCATCTTCTCATGGTCTGATTCGTGGGTGGGTGGAGGAGGAGTCAGGTAAGGGGCTGCATTCAAAAACTCCACACTATTCCGGAAACCAAAAAATGCACCTTACCACATAAAGGTTGCGAAATATTTCACTCAAATTAAATAGGTCAACCTCAAGATAGAGGTGGCAAAAACAAAAAGGGCACCAGCTGCATGTGGTGGGGGAACCAGCTCGCAGAGAGCTTTCTAGCATGTAGTGCAACCTACATGGCAATACATCATGTTTTCTCAATTTAAGGGCAACCATTAGTGCACTGCGTCTCCTTTTCTCATTCTATTTTATTGTTCTTAATCATTATTATGAATCACTTATTTTATTGGATTTAATTTATATAATTTGATTCTATTTTAATTTTATTAAGCTAATTTTTACTTCACACTGTTTTACTACTATTACTGTTATTATAGCTTTTAATATTATTTTATTATATTTTTATCATTTTATTGTATTGCATGCATTGGTCTCAAATTATCACATTGTTATCACATTGTTAAATTGTTTTTGTCTTTTTGACGCACTTTATCATGGCGACTGAGAAAAACTGTAAACAACCACATCGATCATCATTCACTTTATCACTTCGGTCATCATTCACTTTATCACTTCAATCACCTAAAAGAGGAAATTACTGACGTAGGAAGAGAGGCTGAATCTTTTATTTTATTACAGTCACAGAATGAATGATCCAAGCAAAGCTGGCAGATCTGTGGCTGCTGGTAATTATATTCTTCTGTAAAATAGGAAATAACTGTAATGCATGTTTTACTTCTGCCAGCCAGCAGAGGGCCAACAACAACCATGTGTGCCAGTCAATGGAGAGAGACTTGATCTCTCTCCATTATCGTGCCAATTCTGGCATATTTACATTGATGCATATTGCTGATATGTTGATTAATGTGCACTGTGCTAATTCAATAGATTAAATATGACTCACTGAGAATAAAGTGAGAACTGTGTCAGTTGAATTTGACATCATCATCATCATTCATTGTTCATTTGTAGGATCTTACAGTTTTTTTCAATCATATTGGCTAGTCTGTTTATTGTCAATACCATTTCAATTGTTCCTATTTTATATTTCCTTCTATTTAACGACTGTTTTCTTTTGTTTCCCTTTTTTTACTGCGTTGTATCTTGCTTTTTGTTTTCACTGATGCCACTTGGTTCTTCAAATTTCCAAACTGTGGCACTAATAAAGGAATATCTTATCTCTTATCTATCTTAACTTTCTCTAAACTTTGAGTGCAATAGTCAAAACTGTTTGATGGTAAATGGACTTGCTTTTATATAGCGCTTTTCTAGTCTTCGGACCACTCAAAGCGCTTTACACTACATGTCAGCATTCACCCATTCACACACACACACATTCATACACTGATGGCAGAGGCTGCTAAGGTGCCAACTTTGCCCATTAGGATCTAATCTCATTCACACACCGATGGCTATGCCTTCGGGAGCAATTTGGGGTTAAGTGTCTTGCTCAGGGACACAACGACATGTGCTCTACCCTCTGAGCCACAGCCGCCCGATGGGACATCACAACTCTTTTGCATGGGTCCAAACAGTAGAGACTCACCCAAAACACTTCATTCGTGCTTCAAAAACCGAGTTATTGTGTCAGTAAGTTTACCACTAAAACAAAAAGCTGTGTTGTCATCATGTGTGCCGTACTGGTCAAAATGTTGACACATTCTTTCCCCCCCCGGAAATGTTTCTTAGATTCAAATCTCTGTTTGTTCTTCTTTTTTGGACACTGACAGAATGTCAGGCTGTTGTTTATCGCTCTGAGCTGTTTATTTTCCCGTTTCAGCAGTTGGGAAAAGTCAATATAGGCTATAATAATACTGAATACACAGAAACAGGATTGACCTTTCATGTAAAGTCGTATACAGTGAACAGAATATTCATCAATGCCAAAAAAAAGAATTTAAAACCCTCCAACAATGAAAAAACGACTGCAGTAGTTCAGTAAAACACAGCACATAACACCATGTCATAGATATTTATGGAATATACATGTATGTCTGATAGATTTTGATAATTGAATGAATCATTTTGCATGTGACGGCTCAAACGATGAAACTCTGGACAACACCTCGGTGAGTTTCATTCTGCCTCATCTGTTGACATCATGTGTCATGTGATGCAGCTCCACCTAGACAGACCTACAGATAGATGAAGCAAACCTGTCACCTTCTCTGAGATCACCGCTTGGTAAATACTCAACAGTATTCAGTAAACACTCAGAAGACGTCGAGATCGAACAGGCATAATCAAACACCGTATTCGGTGATTCGGTGATGCTACACCAACTAAACAACGAGCCTACAGAGTAACACCAGAACGGAGAGCTGAAATACAGGATCAAGTTGAAAAACTGTTGAAAGCAGATGTTATCGAGGACAGCTACAGTCCCTGGTCTGCGCCAGTTGTTTTGGTTTATGCCTGGACTATAGAAAACTCGATGCAGTGACAATCAAAGACTCACATCCTCTTCCCAGAGTCGACGACGCACTGCATGCTCTGTCTGGCTCTGCTTGGATCACCACAGCGGACCTCCAGCACGGATATTGGCAAGTTGAGCTGTCTTCCAATGGACTTCTCAATGGCAGGATGCAGTCACTTACCTGAAACATGTGCTCTCAAGCCCTCCAATGGTTGCTTTTCCTGAATCTACAATGCCGTTCTCACTCTACACAGATGCATCATGCTCTGCAATAGGTGCGGTGCAAGCTGGTCAGCTAACATTACTGCCAACAGCTGAAATACGGAGTGATATTGTGCTTTTAGCTGACGTGTGTCGCCTTACTTTTGAGCGATGCGCGTTCATGTCCATGTAGAGCGAGAACAAGCGCGAGCAACAGGACGCTGACTTTCGTTAACTTAACGGCCACAGGTGTCGCTGTTAACAAGCAATTACTGATTCTTAAAAACAGTCCCTTTAAGTTTATTTTGTGAAATAAACTTGAAGTATACATCTTTTTTTTTGTGAGGCATGTTTGTGCAGGAATCAATGGAATACGTCGAGGTGAACTACTGCAGCATTTACAGCCTGATTTGTATCATCAAAAAAGAGTTGATTTTCTACTAAAGATGATTTTCCCTTCACTTTTAGTTCCTGTATTTATTCACATGACTGTCTGATAATGTGTAGGCTGAGAAGTTGAACTATTAAAGGAATAGAGTCGACATCTTCTCTGCAGTTCTGCTCTAAAGAGGGTCAATTAAAAGTGTTTTTCTTTCCATTCCTGATGCAGTTTTAAGGAGCTCTGGCAGTTTTAAGGAGCTCTGGCCACGTTTATGACTCATACCGTGTATGAGTCATCGCTTTGGCTCCACGTTGTAACACGAAGAAGAGAAAGTTATGTGTAAATGTTATTGTTGAATCTGAAAAAGGTAAATAACCATTCGCAACGCTTCCACACTGTGGTATTTTGGTTTTTATGTAATTCGTAGATGATCTTAGGATTCATATTTGGCAGCTCATTTGTGTTTTCTCTAATGCTTCTCTAGCTGCACATTCTGGAAAGGTACTGTGGACTACATGACACCGCTGAGATGTGGGCGCACCTTCTCACAGGAAACTACCAACAAAATGTGTTAAACTGATTGTGTCAACATTACATGAATATTCGTGTCTCTGTACATCATGGAGATTAAGACGCTAGACACAGACATTGTTATACCATTATTTCTCTTCTGCTTTTTCCCTCACATTAAAGTTGCTGTTACACAATTCACCATGTGTTGTGAACTGGTTTCTGAGAAATATATTGTAGGTTATAACATGTTGACCAAGGGCTGCCAAACCAGTAGTGTTAGTGCCACTGCTTGCTGTGAAGGAAATGTGTGTGCTATACCAACCCTTAGAAAAAAAGTACTATACTTCACGTTTATTTTTGTGAAAGATTTCAAGTATATATTTCTATATATTTCATTTCCACTTTATGTAGTAAGTATACTAATATCAATGCACTAGTAATATACTTGTAAGTGTAATACTTTAATCCTTCTTGGGACTAAAGTGACCCACTTTTTAGTTTATAAAAGTATACTTTTGAGCATACTTTAAGTATAAGAATAGTAAACTTTGAGCACACAGCTACACCTAAGTTTCATTTTGTACTGCAACTATACTATAAGTATACTGCAAGTATACTTGTATATATTTGTAGCCCACTTTTTAGCAGAGATGGGGACTCGAGTCGCACTTAAGACACACACAGTGACTTGAGACTTGACTTGGACTTGCAAAAAATGACTTGTGAGCATTTTAGTTTATGAAAGTACACTTTGTATACTTTAACTTTATAGTACTTAGCCAATGATTTATGTATTACATAAAGAGACTTGCTCCTTTTTACTCTTTGACTTGATGATTTGTGATGAGATTAAAAACATTAATAAAATGTGTTTTTCTCACATGCCTCCACGGTGAACGGAAAATCCAAAAACTTAGACAATTCCTGATGAATTGAAATAAATTCATATTAAAAAATCATTTTACACACTCTCACACACTTTAATAGGCTACTCTCAAAAAGTAAGCACAACTATAAGCCAAGTATACCTTTCTGTAGGCCTATAAGGCAAGAATACTTAATTATACTTTTCTTAAGTATATGAGCCAAGTATACTTAAACTTTTTTGTGCACTTATCAGTATGAGCCAAGTATACTTAGACTTCTCTGTGTACTTGTCAGTATGAGCCAAGTATACTTAGACTTTTCTGTGTACTTGTCAGTATAAGCCAAGTATACTTAGACTTTTCTGTATACTTGTCAGTATAAGCCAAGTATACTTAGACTTTTCTGTATACTTGTCAGTATAAGCCAAGTATACTTACACTTTTCTGTATACTTGTCAGTATGAGCCAAGTATACTTAGACGTTTCTGTATACTTGTCAGTATAAGCCAAGTATACTTACACTTTTCTGTATACTTGTCAGTATAAGCCAAGTATACTTAGACTTTTCAGTATACTTGTCAGTATAAGCCAAGTATACTTAGACGTTTCTGTATACTTGTCAGTATAAGCCAAGTATACTTAGACTTTTCAGTATACTTGTCAGTATAAGCCAAGTACACTTAGACTTTTCTGTATACTTGTCAGTATGAGCCAAGTATACATAGACTTCAGTATACTTGTCAGTATAAGCCAAGTATACTTAGACTTTTCAGTATACTTGTCAGTATAAGCCAAGTGTACTTAGACTTTTTTGTATACTTGTCAGTATGAGCCAAGTATACTTACACTTTTCTGTATACTTGTCAGTATAGCATCACTTGACACTGTCGCTTTAACTTTTATATACTTGTCATTATTCATATATTTTTACTACATTCTTGTTTACAATCAGTTCACTCATTTGCAAATACTTCCTACCACAAATGTATACTTTATTTTCTATTTTATTTATGCTCTATTTTATCCCTATATTTTATTTTATGAATCAGATTCTCATTTTGTTTTTACTTGTGTCATTTTCTTATGCATATGTAATTAGAGTGGGCCCTAAGATCTACTGTTTCCATTGCCAACGACAGCTTCCAACTGTTGCGGTTATAACAACAAAAAACAAGAAATCTGGCACTTGCCTTTAGCTCAGGCAGGCAGGCAGGCAGGCAGGCAGGCAGACAGACACAGAGGCTGCGAAGAC
>CAKAKQ010032699.1:0-24251 GCA_916700675.1 Helicolenus avius
GTCCAGAGTCAAGTCCCAAGTCAAGACAGCCAAACAAAGTAATTTTCTATACATTTTGAGGTGAATATTGGGTTAATTTGGCAATAAATTCAAAGATATTTCAAATAGGTTACTTTCTAGTTCACCTAATTACCATGAAATTTGTGGACCTGTAAAATGAGATTACAGCAATTAAAAAAATAATGAAGCCAAGAACCAGGTGTGGATGGGCCTGTGGCACACGAGCCATTCCCTGGACCTGAGCCTGCTCTGACTATGTACAGGTATGGATGAGGTGAACTACGTGACCATACATGAATGGACACAGCCTGGTCTCATCTCACATTCATCACCATTTACTCTCTGATCACATATAAACTACATCATTGCCAAAAGGCGAGACAGATGCTTTCAAATTAAGTCACGTGTGTTAATGTCAACGCTAAAATTGTGTCCATTTAATCTCATTCTGCACGTGCACACGTATACAAACAAAACTGGGAAAAAACACACAAAAGTATGACAGCTGTCTTGGACCTGGTATGCGACTGCATGTGTAGTCCAAGTAATTAATGCAAGCCGTCAGTGTTTTGGCCTTTTGTCAACATGGAGTTTCCTTCAGCTGACATTGAGGAAATGCCAATACTGAGTGTAACTCATAAAGCTGAATATCTTCCTCATGTAACAATGAACTTTCGTTAATTTGAGAGCAATTGTTGCACCCCTGCCATATGGGCTGACTGAACGTGGTGTGGCTGTGAATAAAGACAAGGGTAACACACACACACACACACACACACACACCCACACACACATACCGAGCTCCTGAGTTCCTCATTATATTGTATATAAAGTGAGGGAAAGAGATGAACCAAAGAGGACTTCTACCAATAGAGCCTTTGTTGATAATTTGTGTTACGAGTTGTGGAAAGGTACTATATTCACTCAAGTATTGTACTTACAATAAGTATAATTTGGGGGTACTTGTACTTTACTTGTGTTTCCATTGTATGCTACTTTATACTTCAATGACATTGTTGTACATACTGCATTACATTTATCTGACAGCTGCAGTTACATAGCTTCTTTTGAGATTTTATATAAAATATAAAAAATATTATATGCGTCCATATTTTATACAGTCTATGGTCGTACAGTGCCGTGACAGTACATGGTGGTAGACATGTTTTAATAAAGGAGTTTTACAAGTCTTTTTTTCTCACTCTTTTGTGTAAGTCAAGACTGTGTGATTGTCTCTCAGGAGAAAACCCATCAAACATGTGTGATTACACAAACACACACACACTCACAATGCACACAGACCTGTCACTCAAGTGCAGGGAAAAATAAATGATTTAAACATCTCAGTCAGTTCTACTTTCTTTCCACCCGTCCATTTTTACAGTTACTACACTGGTAGTTATTTTTCATTCTGGGATTGGAGTTGTTTGGGTTAGTCATGCATGTGCACATATGTACTGCTGCAGGCTGACCATGACCCTGCTTCTGCATTTAATCAAAAACATTGTTTATTTAAATATTATATAATGAGCGTTAAATAAAAACAATGACATATTCAGAAGGAGATGCCTGCAGTGGATGCGATGTGGATCATGATTTAATTTCCCCATGGTCTAAATTAGAGTCCTTGGAGACTGTTTTGATGGACAACCACACTGCGAGTTGTTTATGCTCCAATGAAATAGATTTCATTAGCAGACTTGATACAGCTGTAAAACAAAACTGTTGTTGGTTCCTGTGGAGGGAGCCCACCGGCCAAACTGATATCTGTGACAGTTATCCACTCCATTCTGCTCTGAATGCCGGGACATGAACCGAAATCCTATGAATATTCACAAGCATGGTATGGCCCTTAAAGGCCAGTCAGGGCTCTGTTTTGCAGCCAGTGCTCTTGGCAGCGAATGACAGCGTCTCACTCCATCTTCATCCCCAGTGCTAGGTGATTATCAGAGGCAAAATGGATACAGCACAACAGTCTCTGTGTCAGCTGTTAACAGATGATGAATTGCATTTTCTCAATGCTTTGCATCATTATATAAATGACAGAGTGTGAAGCAAATGTTATGTGGTTTCATATGCACAAAGACTCATGGGAGGATTCACATTACACAGCATACAGGACGCATGCTTTTTAGGGTGGGTGGGTGTGCATGTGGATGGAAGATAAAGGGTTCAGTATTCACAGTGACACAATAGTCTAACCACTGCGCCACAAAAAGCAATGCAGCCTCATTATGTGACACCGTCTGCTGTTGCAGTTTCACATACAGGGGCCAATGTGTTTTAAAAACACACACATGTAATGCATTTCATTCATTTGTCCTTCAGTGTGGGTGTTCTGCGCAGGCTTTGGCCTAACACAATAAATAGGAGAGTGAAGGGGGGACAAATTCAATTTCACCTCTCTTATACCTACACACTTGCAGTGAAATGAGGACACACATAACAAAAGAGGTACAACAAAAAAAGTCACCCTTTTTTATTAGATTTCCATTTGGGCTTGTGTGTGCGGGCTGCTACAAATGTGGAGACACGTCCACACACACAGCAGTGAATTATTCAGGTTGAGAACTGAGGAGCAGATAATTACTGCCTCTGAAGAATATATATAAATGGGTTCCATGAAATGATAACAAAAAAAAAAATAGTTTTATCTTCAGTGAAGCTACCATGTGTAGCACCAACAATCAGCCTGCCAGGCCCTACCATCAGCCAGTGCTGCAGGTGTGTAGCTACTCCTTAAAGAAAACATCAGAATCAGTCTGTTTACATTTAAGCAACTAACCCCTCCTAAGGTCGTAGGTATTATGACTCTTTCAAATAAGGAAGTCATGTGACGTTATTTATTATGTACCGAAAAAGTTGGTCTAAATGAGGTCGGGGTGGATGGATAATCATCAAAACATCGGACTATAACACGAGAGATCATTTTTGTTTCCTGTCTCCAACCAGAAGTCAATGTTGGTGTCTTTTAACCATGACCTTGATTACTCCCTAACCTTAACCGCGTGGTTATTATTGTAACCATGATGACAAAGGTTCCCTAACTTTAACAAGTAATTTCGACCCAAACTCATTTCGCCACTTGTTAGCAAGCGCCTTTTTTAAGACATATAAAAGCATCAATATTCACGAGTGGGATATTTACTGCTGTATTTTATAACCTAGAACAAAATGTTAAAATCTCTTCAGCTTGTGTTAACCACAGACCTTATTTCAGGCATCTAACTAAAAATCCATTAAAAAAAAAACCTTTGAGACTTCTAGACGAGGGAACCGGAAGTGCTAAAATGCTAACTAATTTCCAGGTTTTAGGACTCATTCCTGCACCACTGTATTTCCTAAGCAGAACATTTGGTCATTGTTTAGATGAGCATTCATTTATGTCTCCTAATGTCCAAAATGTGCGTTAATACTGTTCAGATAATCCCTTAATCTGTAATATCACAGTTAAAATAGAGAATTAGGAGAAGACACATTACATTTCCTGATAGATTTAAATGCTATTACAATACCAGTCACACATACTTAGAAGAAACCTTCAGTATGTGCATTTTATCATTATAAAACTATCTTGCGATGGATCACACCAGCTGCGACGCCAAATCAGGTCAGGGGCGTAAAATGGGCCCCACTTCCTACCCCCCTACTTCAGGTGCCCTTGCTCGGACCACACACATCTTCCAGCTCAGCCAGTTTCGTGACTGTAATTTGTGACACTATCACGTGACAATATGTGTCCTCAGATGGAAATATAAACACCTGACAAGGTACTCAAAACTCTTCTGTGGTAGTTCCCGCCACAGCAGGCGTCTCCAGGACCACATTGTGCCACGATGACACACACACACAGACTCACAAGGTGAAAATAATACCAGCGTCGCGGCTGGTAATAAAAACAGGTTTCAGTCAAGCAACTCACATACCAAATATGAAAGATTTTCATTTGGAATAAATGAAATGCAGATTGTTATTTTGAAGAAGGGATGTGTTTTGATCACTGCCTGTGAACATCATTTTACAGCCAAAGCAAAAGCAGAGCGTGTTCAGTCAGACAGCCCTCTTGGGGAACCTTGATAGAAAAAGCAAAGCCCGCAGGTAGATGCTGCGGTGAGGGAAGCAGCATCAGAGTGCGAGCAAGTGACAGTGACGATTTAAATAGATAGTTGTTGGTGACAAGACGAAAGATTTAGGACTTCATTGAACTGTTTCATGAATCATCAGCAAATGAATGTAGAGGGACTCAAGGACATCACCTGAAATAGTTGATTATTATATGGTATTTGGCATAGTGTTTGGCTTGTCTATGCTATCGAATTCAAGTCAGATTGCCAGATTATAATTACATGCTGCTGAATACACCACTTCATTCCTGCAACCAGGGAAGATCTGCTGCTTTATCCCTGAGAACACATGCTGCAGTGTTGAAATGTTGGATAGTCAGGAAGAGTTGTGTGTACAGGAACTGTGTTATTTAATGTTTGATACAGTGACTGCCCAGATGCCGAGGCCCAGGGAGCTTTTCCATCCATCTTTGTCATTCATCCAATGTTAGATTGAGCGTCTGTGAAGCTGTACTCTACAGGAAGAATGGGGTGTAATGACCACATCCTTAAACAGCAGCCATCATCTATAAATGGACTAATGGAGATTCTCAACATTTTGATAACTGTGGCAGATCTAGGACATCATTCACATCAAGTGCTGTAATTTCCCCCCTGGTATTTTCTCTGTCATTACCAAAGCCCCTCTCGACTATTGTGATGTATTCCTGGAATGAAAATCAGTTTCCCCCCGCTCTCAGATCTGTATTCCTAACTGGTCTTTTCTCTTTAATATTCACCAAACATTTTGAATATACCATGAGGCTTGTGCTGCAGCTCGACGGCTCTAATTGCAGAGATATAATGTTCCTCATAAGATTTATGAGCTATTAATCTGTTCATGCGGAATGATTCATGAGTCTCAGAGTTGGGAGACATATGATTAGAGTTATTCATTTGTCATGGCTGCCTGAGACGTAAGGCTCTAAGCTAGATATTTCATCCAAACTGCTGAGATGTTGGATCCCATCCACAATACCCTTATTTTAACTTCTCAAGCTGCGTTCACACTACGAGCGACAACAGGCTGCAAGTCATTTTCTATGGATAAATAACATGAAGCTACAAACTGACAGCCGACATTTGGCCCTGCGTGACAGGCGTGACGCGCTACAAATCAAAGTTGAACTGGTCTCAACTTTTTCAGCGCTCCAATGACGCGGAGAAGTCATGTTTCACCCTCTTGCGTTCGGTTTAAAAAAATGTCATTAGCCAGTTCCCAGTGCTATTTATCGACAAAACTACATCAATGAGCGCTTGAGCAACACTTCAACGGCGACTAGTGATATGTTAGTTGTTTATAACAGTCATTTTCGATAAATTTTGAGGTAAATATTGGGGTATTTTCGCAGTAATTCCAAAGAAATTTCAAATTTTACTTGCTAATTATCACCTAATTACCATGAAATTTACAAACCTGTAAAATTAAGTGTTACCAAATTAAGTTAAAATCTACTGCATGATGACTATAATTAACCTACTGGCAGTGTGCAATAGGCATTAAGTTATGAAGTTTAACTTGGACTATTCAGTCTTAAAAATGAGGCCACTACTCTGCTGCCCTATATCACATACAATAAATTCACAAAGGAAAGTCTCATTCCACTGAACATGCAAACTCATACTCCAACATGTTCCTCAGAGGATAGAGTCCAGAAACAGTAGATGATGTAAAAAATATGGTATTTAGGTTGAGATCTCCATTGAGGTGTGACACTGCTGAGGAAAGGTTATATAACCTGAGCTGACGACCGCTGGAGCCTCTGCTGCTTTCTTTACTTCTTCTGACAGCTGGAATGAAGGTCTATCACACTCTACTAAACCCCTTTATCTTACAGTGTAACCTGACACACACTCACATGCACTGTACTACTTCCTTTATCGCAAAAGCACCATGACGGAGGATGTTTTCTGGCCGAGTAGATTTCAAATTGCTCTTATTCAGTCATCATACACAACCATGTTAATGTGTTTTCTGTTTGGTCCTGAGCTGTTTGACAGCAGACTTGTTGACAGTGCTTCAGTCAAGCATTTCAGACATCGTTGATGATAAAGTAGGTGGCACAGAGCAGGGTCACCATATATCACTCAGCACAAAAGAGTATTGTTTTTTTCTACATTTGGCCTCAGGTTCAAAATGTGTAGTTCGTCATTTACAGCTTATGCTAGTGTTTTTATTCCGTTGGAGTGAATGCATTTGTTTTTTTAGCTGTATTAACCATCATTACCTCCAGGCTTTTACACCGCAATTAAGATGATATACTGTAACACATTCAATCAATATGGATCATGATGATTGAAATGTCAAATGCACAGTCTTATGTGTCGCACAGCCAGAACAAATTCACTTGCACAATGCTGTAATTTCTCTTCAGTTAGGTTTTCCAAAAGAAAAAGACATAAAAAATAAACAATTCAATAGCATCTGATGTAATTCAGCTGTATCCACTTGCTGAGATAAAGACTGCTCATTTAGTTTACAAAAGAACACAATCGATACTCCAGCTCCTGATTCATTTCCTTCAGTTCTAATGGGAAAGGATGCATTTTATTAGGATTGCTTGATGTTGACCCGACTCCAAATACAATCAAAGAGGAAAGGATAAGAAAGGAGAGGGAAGGAGAGGAGAGGAGGAGGACAAGAGGAGAGGAGAGGAAAGGAGAGGAGAGGAGAGGAGAGAGGACAGGAGCAGAGGGGAGAGGAGGAGAGCAGAGAAGAGAGGACGAGAGGAGAGAAGAGAGAGGAGAGAGGAGAGAGGAGAGGAGGAGGACGAGAGGAGAGAGGACGAAAGGAGAGGAGAGGACAGGAGAGGAGAGAGGACAGGAGCAGAGGAGAGAGGACAAGAGGAGAGAGGAGGAGAGCAGAGGAGAGAGGACGAGAGGAGAGAGGAGAGAGGAGAGGAGAGAGGACAGGAGCAGAGGAGAGAGGACAAGAGGAGAGAGGAGGAGAGCAGAGGAGAGAGGACGAGAGGATAGAGGAGAGGAGAGAGGACGAAAGGAGAGGAGAGGAGAGGAGAGGAGAGGAGAAGAGAGGAGAGGAGAGGGGACAGGAGCAGAGGATAGAGGACAGGAGGGGAGAGGAGGAGAGCAGAGGAGAGAGGACAAGAGGAGAGAGGAGAGAGGACAAGAGCAAAGGAGAGAGGACGAGAGTGGAGGAGGACGACAAGAGGAGGGGAGACGAGAGGAGACAAGAGGATGAGAGGAGAGGAGAGGAGAGGAGAGGAGAGGAGAGGAGAGGGGAGGAGAGGAGAGGAGAGGAAAGGAGAGGAGAGGAAAGGAGATGTATTCAGATTTGGAACAGCTTGTCAGGATGACTGCATCATATCCTGTGGGTGAAACTGCCTGCATCACTTAATATTGGTCCAAAGCTACAATCAGCATGATAGTTCAAAACGAGGGGAGCTCTCACACTGTGATAAAAACCCTCCACACTGCAGTTTAAAGTTGCTCTCTTCCTCTCTCATCTCCCACTACCAAAAGGCTACTGCAAATTACCTTTCAACAGTTGCTCTCTTCTCCCCAAAAACAGATAATTTATAACTGAATAGATCTGTCGGGGCATTGTTAGATAAAACATACAAGTTTAAAGAACCATAAATAATTCTTAGAAACACAACTTGGCATCCCATCATATTTCTGCAGCTTCTCCACCAGCAGTTTGCTAACTAACATTGACTGAGCGAGGTTGGTGTGAGCGCTGGTTCTCTAGTGGTTACTGTGGGTTACCTTTGTGTAGACTGAATAGAACATCTGTGATCTAATAATATCCTGTCTACCATACATATTTCATGTGTTTTTGCAGCTATTTCTCAAATCTGCTTTTGGTGAGTCATTTAGTCGTACATTTGGATGTCACTACATACCTTAGCAAATCAGGTTCCATTTCCTGCACAAATTACTGCTCATGTTTAATTCACGGCCAATACACACATTCTAATTTGACCACGCTAAATTATTAAAGTAAAAGATGATAGATGATGGGAGAAACATTAGCTCTGTGACTTAATCATGCCGAAGATTTGAACTCAGAATGTAAACTGCACATTTGGCCACAATAATACCGATGACATATTACTCCCACTCTAATAGATTCGCCAAGACAGTGATAAATAAAGGATTATCAATTACACTGTTTAACCAATCAGTGCAGTGAATGATTAAACTCAAATATCAAGTCATTCTTTGTACCACGGTCAATGACAAAGTGCGCACAGTATTATTATCATACTTAAAATCACCATCTTTGATCTTAAACACTGCTTAGCCACAGTTTTGCATTATAACTCAGATAACTAAATTAGGGCAGTCAATGATTGGCCATAGATAATCGCGATTAATCGCTAATATATCGCACAGTTTTTATCTGTTCAAAATGTACCTTAAATTGAGATTTGTATTTAATACTCATATCAACAAGGGAGTGGGCAAATATGCTGCTTTATGCAAATGTATGTATATATTTATTATTGGAAATCAATTAACAACACAAAAAAATGACAAATATTGTCCAGAAACCCTCACAGGTACTGCATTTAGTATAAAAACATATGCTCAAATCATAACATGGCAAACTCCAGCCCAACAGGCAACAACAGCTGTCAGTTGACTATAACTTGCCCAAAACTGCATGTGATTATCATAAAGTGGGCATGTCTGTAAAGGGGAGACTCGTGGGTACCCATAGAACCCATTTTCCTTTACATAACTTGAGGTCAGAGGTCAAAAAACCCCTTTGAAACTGGCCAGGCCAGTTTTTCTTTTGGTAAAAGTTAGCCAAAGTTTGGAGCATTATTTAGCCTCCTTCGCGACAAGCTAGTAAGACATGGTTAACGCAAGTTGCGTTAATGCATTAAAGAAATTAGTGGCATGAAAAACGAATTTGGGTTAAAACGTTATTATTGCTTTAACTTTGATAGCCCTAACATAAATATTCCATGATCATTGCAGTCTAATATTTTACCTTAATTAAAAAATCTAATTTATTAGTTTAAAAAACTCAAGTATTTGCCTCAGTGCAGTTAAATTTGCAAACATCATAGTACGTGTCCACAGGGGCGTTTTTTTGACACGAGGAGATGTCACTAGACCATAGGCACTAGGCACCTGATTGGACGAAAGCTTTCCCTCTGCTAGGGTGCTGCTCCCAGAGTTCAAACTGGAACCAACATGGTGGCTCGTTTGGAAACCTTTTTTCTTTTATATCACAAAATAGTTGACCAAAATGTGTTTCTGAAAACATTTTATGCAAGAAATAAGCCATTAAGTTGCTGAATCCGTCTTTATTTTAGATCGACAACGCTTAGTTTAAAAGTTTCTCTGGAATTTCCATAGGTGGCGAGTTGCGCCGGATGATCAAGTAGCCTAGACCTCAACTTTACGCAAATGAGGAGCAACCAATGTGACGCCCCGTCACTCGGATCGCAGTGCCACGCTACCAGAATGCATTGCACGGCTGCTTACATAGAAAATGAATGGGAGAGTAGAAAAGACAGATTCTGTGGGCACGTACCATCAGTCATTCAGGATGAACCGGCTCAACCATGTGATTTGTAACCCATCAACATAGCTGCACTCTCCAGCCAGTCCACAGAGACTTCTGGGGCAGCATGGCAACTCATTAGGTGGCTCTAACTTACACACACCACATCTAACAATTGTGTTTATTTCTACCTCTAACAGGACTCCATTTCTATTCTCTGTGGGTTTGAAGCCCGATGACTCCACTGACCTGCTGCAATAAGATCAGGCGGACAACTTGCCAGGCACAGATCTGATTACCTACCACTGTGCATACAAATAAGTCAGCTGGGGTCAGAGCCTCCTTCATCCATTAATAGTGGAAAGGGAGCTAACCTCATGTTATGCCAGTCAGTACTTAGCACCCAGGTTCCTGGGCATGACTAATGCAGTGAACGCTCTCAGTCTCACAGTGTTAAAACACTACGTGACAACACAAGTGTAAACCATCTGCATGGCAGGTCACACAGTTAAGCTCACTTGAGAAATATAGCCAGACATGTCCAGCAGTATTGCAGCAGCATACAACTATACATACAGAACAGAAGATTAAAATAGAAAAATTAGTAAATACATTAAAAATAAAATAAATCAAAAAACACATGTATACACACATACACATATATATGTACATAAGCATATCCACACGTGCACAAATAGTGTACAAACACACACATACTGTATACATACATACATATATGCACATACACATACGTATATACATGTTATACACACATCAACATTCACACACACATACAAAAAAAAAGGGTTGGGTGGTGTATTGTCTTTTCCTCCTCTAAGATGTGTATATTGTGCATGTCTATCAGTTATATTTTTTGTTTGCCTAAGATCTGCCTCAACCTGTTTATAAATCATTCTGTTAATCTGAGTGTAATTAATTGCATAACTTAATTTCCAGTCTCATATTTCATCCACTTAAAACAGTGTCTTTTGTACTTTGACTCTTCATTTTCTAATTCTATCTAATCTAAGTAATTTCCAGACGTTTTTCTTGAGAGGACAGTCTCTTCTAAAGACAGCAAAAACAAATTGTTGTGGACACCAACAGAGGTGGTTAACCAGCCGCCTGAGTCTGTGTCTGAATGACGAGAGCATAGGACCTTTTTA
The DNA here is from genome assembly GCA_916700675.1 of Helicolenus avius. Lineage (NCBI taxonomy): Eukaryota > Metazoa > Chordata > Actinopteri > Perciformes > Sebastidae > Helicolenus > Helicolenus avius. Next base: position 10,749 of record CAKAKQ010032699.1, read on the forward strand.
TTGGTCCGGGACAAGTGTTGTCCCTTCCCTTCCTGGGGCAATGAGGAGCAACACAAAGGTGAGAACGATGCCATGAGTAAGTGGCGGCAGAGCTGTTGAGTGTCAAGGAGGCGTTAGTCATCTACATTTTCCCAGTTGATGAGGTCATGACACAACCTGCACAACAGCCTTGCTGAGTTTAGCTGTGAGATGCAAAGTCAACAGAGGTTTTTTCCTGTCACAAACTGGGGCAGAACAATGCCAAACCACTCCAGGTTATTAGTCGTCTTTGCTGACTGTACTGCCAGGTGGATTAGGTGTCTTACTCCCTCACCAACTAGCCACGCCAGGCAAAAATGAAGAAGAAGAGACTACCCTGAAAAAAGGTTTTTCTTTACACACGTAGAGACTATGTCAATTATGTTAATTTGACCTCCAAGATGTCATCCAGAATCAGAAAGTCTCACCTCCGTCACTGGCCCATCGGCCATATTCAGCAGTGACAGCTAGTCACAGCTTTGGGGAGCAGTCAAAATAGTTTCAAATGAGCTGGTACCTCGAGCAGAAAGAGCCCAGCAGGCTGAGCATTTCCAGCTGTTCCATTACCCCTGGAGACCCAGGCTCAGCAGTGAGACACTCAAAGCATCGCTCATGGGAATTGACAACAGTGGTGGTCAGACTGCGTTACATCAAACAAAAGCCACCCTTGAATGAAGTTGTCATCCCAGGAAATGAAGTTGAGCAATTACTGTAAAGCTCACAACAAGTAATAAAACTCGCAAAGTGTAGAGTAGACAAAATGTTCAAAAGAAGAAATAGTAGAGGGAGAGCTGCTGCAACAGGCTGCCCACCGCTCAGCGCCCGGAAGTAAATCAAGTCAATCAATATGGATCACAACGATTGAAATGTCAAATGTGCAGTCAATGTGTTGCACAACCAGCAAACGTTGGGTAAGACAGTTTTCTCAATTGCTTTGGCACAATTCTGAAATAATAATGAATATGCAAACATCCAAACCACTTGGCACTTGTTCACAACATATTTGAGTGCTGCATACTTTGAAAAAAATTGCAAATGTTTTAGCACATCTATGCGACTGAGTGCGTAATTGCCTACAGTTTGTACAATTGAATATATCTCTTGTACTCTCCAACACATGATTGAATGAATTCTTTCATTGCGTAAGTCATCACATGCACAATAGTCCATTTAATCGTCAAAATCTGTCAGAAATACCGTGAACATGACCTCACTGTAATATGGATTTTTTTCACTAAACTGCCTGTCATGTGAATTTCACTAACGAATAGGGAGTTTCTCACGCCTTACGTCAACCAATCACACATGTGCTATTCGTGAGTTTGGATTTTGCCAAACATATTTATAAAGCTTGACTACAACAGAATCACTACAATTTCTGAACATGGAGGAAGCTGACCAGGTAAATAATGAACACAGCATAATAGAGGAAGATGCTGAAGAGTACCAAGAATTTTTCCGTTTACTGTGGAGTAAGACAGTTACTTTACAATTTCCATGGAAATGTGAGTGCAACGCGTAATGTAAGACCTTGTACTGTTGAAATCAGCATGTGAATAGTATTCAGTTAGACACACAATAGCATTCAGTTCTAGTACAATAAACATTCAGTGTCAATGAAAAGAATTCTGACTGAAAGCTGGATATAAGGAATATTTCCAGGGTCCACTGCCATACTGAGAAAACATCTAAACATTTTGACCACCATTGCTTACACAATGCCAAATGAATTTTTCATTTTGAGGGCATTACCTTTTTATATGAGACAATAGCTTTGTTTTGAAGCATTTTAGGTGAGTTATGACCTTTTTGCAGGTGAGTTATGGTGTTATGTTGTACCATATAAGCTGTTTTGATAAATACACCTAGAACTTAGAGAATGTTGACACCGTTTCAAGAAATGAGCCAAAAGTTGAGAAAAACTGTAAAATTGAAGAGAAATAAATCCCTCGCATAATGTTTTATTTTTTCTTATGTTAGGTTTTCCGAAGAAAACAGCCAGGAAATTGCAGGAAATGAAGACTCAGGCGGTGAAATAGAAGAGCAAGCAGTCATCCTGTTGGTCACAACGAAGCAGAAATGTAATTCAAAACAGCCACATGCCGGCATGCTTATATAACACTTCAGCCAGGGAAAGCTTTATCATCTTGGCATGTCTTTGTGCATGCTCCACAAAGACATGATGCTAAAGACATGTGCAGTGTAATCAGATTAATCATACAGAAGAACGTATTTGCTTAGATATTGTTAAAGACTATGGATCTTATTACCGTAATGATGCAAGTACAAAACTAATCCCTGTGTTAGACCTTAATGAGGGGAAATATGAACACTTTTGTCTATTCATTGACGAAGTGAATTTATCTTGTAATCATTAACGGATTAAGTTGGAAACGTGGTATTTAATTCCACTGTTTTATATTATATATTGAAGTAGCTCATTCAATCATTGTTTTTTAGTCTGTTATTAGAGACAAAGGCACTGCAACTTCCAATGGATCTTGTCTCCAAAGGAAGTGAGATGGTCATGGCTGTCTACCAATAGTCTGGTCCCTTGAGAACCCACCACTGGTCTTCTCCAGTGGACGTGATGCTCCTTTGGTTGCCTATAATGTGATATTTAGTGCTATTTCAATTCTACCTCCTAGGTGAAGTCATTGCATGAGGAAGTTTTGGAGAAACAGTGATGCAACTGCTCTGCTGCCAGTAGGCAATTACCTGAACTTCTGCATTGCTGAAGCCCTGTGGTGTTGGTCAGATTAATTCCCTCACAGTACATTTTTGTGTGCAGATTCTCACCAATTTATGAACATTTCTCAAATGTGATCACGATCGAGACACAAACAACCATCTTTTTTTCTGTACAGTGGGAGGAAGTGGAGATGTGTCGTCCATTTTTATATACAGTCTATGGTTCAGACTGGAAGTTGGCCCATTCATTCCCGTGGGCTCATACAGTGAACATGTGGAAAGTCAGTGTAACATGTACCTACGGTCGATCTCTGTGTTATGGAGTTATAATCATTGCTTCACTGGTCATAAATCTCAATCAGAGGACCCAGGCACTGTTGCACACTCTAACAGTACAGTCTGTATAAAGGTGGATAGATAATGACGTAATGAATCATGGAGAGCTGATAATGATGATGAGAATTATGTTACAGCAAAGGTGATGATGATGAAAGATGGTGGTGACTGTGGCACATGTTTATTGAATGACTCACACACTAACACATTACAGACAGGGCACACTTGAGACACGCTTGCATGATTATCAACTGATTGAATTTTATTGGTTTTTGAAGGTGAAAGCTTATCGGTGTATTCTCTTGAGTCAAGTCCTGAAATAGAAGGGATAAAATGTCTGATAGTCACCAGGTAAATCATTGTTTGCCCATTATTGACATCTACTTTGCGCAAAACCGGCTGTGAGCTGCATCCCTTGTCTGCATGTTGTTTGTGTGTGTGTTTAATGGGTTATTGCAGCAATCAAAAGCAGCATATGGAGAGGGAAGGGCAGTGTTGCAAATACTGTTAACAGGAACGTGGAGAAGCTGGGAGCAGACGTAGATTGGCTAATTTAGGCAGGGAGAGGCAATGCTTGCTGATTTCCCTTAACCACTTTAAAGGAATTTCAGCATGTAAAAAGGACTGAGTGCTCTGTCAGATATAATCCTCATGAATGAAATAAAACCATTCTGAGGCAGAACAAAAACTTTCAGTTACAAGGTAGGAGCTGCAATCAGATATTGGCAGGTGAAAACTGTATTTTATGGGTTGTAATGGTCCTTTAAAGGAATTTTAGCAGGTAAAAAGCACTGAATTGGCTATAATCTGTCAGATAGAATCCTCATGAATGAAACAAAACCATTCTGAGTCAGAAAAAAACTTTCACTCACAAGGTAGGAGCTGCAATCAGTTTTTGGCAGGCGAAAACTATGAGTTGTAATGGTCTTTAAAGGAATTTCAGCAGTTAAAAAGGACTGAGTGGGCTATAGTCTGTTAGATATATTCCTCATGAATGAAATCAAACCATTCTGAGTCAGAAAAAACTTTTCAGTCACAAGGTAGGAGCTGCAATCAGTTATTGGCAGGTGAAAACTGTATTTTATGGGTTGTAATGGTCCTTTAAAGGAATTTCAGCAGGTAAAAAGGACTGAGTGGGCCATAATCTGTCAGATATAATCCTCATGAATGAAATCAAACCATTCTGAGACAGAAAACAAGGTAGGAGCTACAATCAGTTTTTCGCAGGTGAAAACTGTATTTTATGGGTTGTAATGGTCCTTTAAAGGAATTTTAGCAGGTAAAAAGGACTGAGTGGGCCATAATCTGTCAGATATAATCCTCATGAATGAAATCAAACCATTCTGAGACAGAAAACAAGGTAGGAGCTACAATCAGTTTTTCGCAGGTGAAAACTGTATTTTATGGGTTGTAATGGTCCTTTAAAGGAATTTTAGCAGGTAAAAAGGACTGAGTGGGCCATAATCTGTCAGATATAATCCTCATGAATGAAATCAAACCATTCTGAGACAGAAAACAAGGTAGGAGCTACAATCAGTTTTTCGCAGGTGAAAACTGTATTTTATGGGTTGTAATGGTCCTTTAAAGGAATTTCAGCAGGTAAAAAGGGCTGAGTGGGCCATAATCTGTCAAATATAATCCTCATGAATGAAATCAAACCACTCTGAGACCTGAAAAAAATTTCAGTCACAAGGTGGAGCTGCAATCAGTTTCTGGCAGGTGAAAACTGTATTTAAGGTTTAAGCCCCGAAGCTTATTATTTTATGATCTGCTTCATCAGGTTTTAAAGCAGAACTACAGCTCATCTGACGTTCACCTCACTCTGATCAAGTTCACTCACCTCCAGCTCTCTCTCTGCAGTTTATGCTACCCTCAACTATCCATCCACTATTTTAACTAATTTAGTATTAGTTTCCTCCAAGACGTTCCCTTTTTCCCAGAGATGATTGCAGCATAATCAAAGCACACAATTTTTGATAAATGATCATTTTTATTTTGGTACAGCAGGAACATTCGAGAATTGGTGATCTCGCTGGGCGACGATCAAAATGCCGAACTTAAGGCTTCAAATCAACCAATCAACCAAACCAGTGGGTGACATCACGATGACTATGTCCACTTCTTATATACAGTCTATGATCAAAACAGACCAGGACCACACACAAACACACACACACACACACACACACACACACACACACACACACACACACACACACACACACACACACACACACACACACACACACAGAATTCATTGTGAATTCATAATCTCCCTAATGATAAACCGGTTTCCAATTTGCATGCATTATGTGTCATTTTTCACCCTGCTTTTTTCCCTCGCCGGGGTCTCGTTGACAAAGAGCCAAGAACACTGAAGAGAGAGCTAATTATCAACTCTGTAGAGAAAGACCAGGCAGGTTATGAAAACATGGCCAGTTCTGATCTGCTATATAATTATGCTCCGTATGCCGTATATTAATAATCAGAGTTATGTGTTATGATAATCAGTTGTGTTGCGGTGCATATCTAATTCTGTGTGACAAGGGTAATGGTGTCCCGTGTGTATGTCGACATGGAAGTGCAGTCCTGTCAGTGGTGGAACTATTTCTCTCTCCTTTGGAAAGTCAAACCAATGTCACTGTGCGGCTATTGTAATAGATCCAGACTAATTTGCCAGTGCAAAATCTCATGAGCCGTTTGATTATTTGGGCGAGCACCTATCTCTCCATTCTGATTTATTCTGCTGGAGTGGGATGAGGAGAAGGGATAAAAGGGTGGTGCAACAGGGGCATGGTAGGATTGATGAGATGGAAAAAGAGAAGTCAATCCCCGATTGAGTGCTGGATCAGTCAGCTATGTTTGCCTCTCAGCTTGGCTTCATGTTACACACACGGACACTGTACACATTGTACAAAGTCACTCAGCAGGCTTTGGACAAAGGCTGTTTTCTCACAAAGGTTGAGTCAACTTCAGAAAACATTTGAGCAAGACAAACAGTCAGTGGCTGCTGGTCGCACGGTGAGATCAGGAACTGGATTAATGAGCGATTTTTATGGTCTGGTCGAGAGGTCTGAAACATTTAGATACTATAATCAGACAAATGGATGGTCTTTTCTCACTATCACTGTTTCTCTTCTGTGTCTCTCTGTAGGGCATGGCTCAAACCTGACAACACCTGTCTCAGAGAATAGTAGGCATGAGGGGGGAAAAATACTTGTGCTTTAGTGAATCATTTCAGTGTGTTTTACTGCATTGAATCATGTTCCTATTTCAATCTCAAATGTCCTTCTGTGCTGGAAAACATACACTTAAAGGAATACTTCACCCACAAAATGACCGTTTGTATAACAATTACTCACCGTGTGTTACCTTGAATTCTTAAAGAAAACTTGCAGTACATATAAAGGTGGATAGGTAATGACGTAATCAATCATGGAGAGGTGATAATGATGATGGGAATGTTTTTCTCGCTTACACGGTGAAGGAAAGGCCGAAGAAGTAAATCCTTAAAGAATTGAAGAAAATGGAGGCCAGGTTTAACAGCAGCGAAACTACATTAAAACATCCATTTACAAACTCTCACACAGGTGCAGTATGATCCAAGTCTCGTTTATCCAGTCGTATGCTTATTACTTTCCAAACACATACATTTTCATTCAAATCGTACTACAGGGGAAACCGCTTATAGTGAGTAGTTCATTTCGGGTCTTTTCATACATAAAAACATATGGAAAAACATTTTAAAACTACGTTAAACTAACATTATTTAAATTTTTGTTTAGTTTTTTACTTTACTCCCCTTGATACTTTGCCTTGCAGACCATCTGCTGTTTGTCTGAATACCTGAGCTGCGTGCACATTGATATCATGATGGGAATCGGAAAGTCATTTTCTCTGAATAAAAAACGAATGTGCACGGGGGAAAGCAACTGTGGGTCATCCAGGTCATGGTATCCGAGTAAGGGTTAAATCAGCAGCAACTGGACATGGTTTAGATTCTTGAAGACGTTTCACTTCAGAACTGATGAAGCTTCTTGGATGAGAAGTGAAACGTCTTCAAGAATCTAAACCATGTCCAGTTGCTGCTGAATTAACCCTTACTCGACTGCATAAGGAATGATGCACAATAACAAAAAAAATGGTTATAATAATCATCCGCTTATACTGATCAAATCACCTGGACGGACGTGATGACTATAAGCGGTTTTCCCTGTATTTAAAAACACTACCGTCTCATGCTTGCGTATGAGCGCCACGAGTCCGTCCATGAGACGGTAGTGGAGAAGTAGTGAGGAGAAAGTGTCGTAAATAGTACAATTTTGCCAAAAATGCATGTGAATTCAAGGTAACATACGGTGAGTAATTAATATAAAAATGGTAATTTTGTGGGTGAAGTATTCCTTTAAGCACACAAACACAGGTACATATACTTAAATAAATACTATACATGCATGCCCCGTGCCTTTAAAATGAATTGTAAACCCATAAGTCTAAACAATACAGAGCAAACATATAATTCAGGCATTCCGAGTGTAACATACTGTACCTTATAGACAGTCGTAAGCCAAATCTAATTTCAAATCATTTTAAATGCATATCATGATTTTTTTTTGCACCAACAAAAGCTTAATTAATATGCCATCACTCACCATTCAAAGCACAATACTTGTCTTGAATAGTGTACTCAGATGAAATTGCAGACGGTCACCTGAACCTTCTAAAAAGATCTTATCAAGATAAAGAGTTTCAGATAATCACTTCTGATTGTATTGACCGCTTTACCCTAAATGACTGACTACTACTAAACCTCTGAAGCATGGTGGTACCCTCTGCAGTTGAGGTAAATAAACAGTAAATGGCAAAATGTTACTAGCGGAAACATTGTCGTGCCTAAACAGTGCCTGAAACAGCAACGACCAATGGGGAAACTCCAACACTCGACCAATTATGTTACTTCACCACTCACTCAGTCAGGGACAGACTTTCACGTAGATGAATGAATGAATGTAGGATTTATTGTTGTATTAGACTACATTAGTTTACCTAGGTGTACCTAGCCCTTTAATAAGCCAGGATTTATGGGACTGGTACAGTAAGCCATCAGGGGTCAGTATGCTTCATTAGAAAATGGTCGGACGGCCTTTCTGAAACCGACCATCCGACAAGCACGCCCACTTCACCCAGAGAATGGCCAGGTGTGTGGAGGTGAGAAAGAGACCTGTGTTTGAACTTCTCTCTTGAAGCTCTCCTTTTTCATTCTTTACACGAACGAGTGCAACACTATGAATGTCTTCCAGGAGAAACTGTCTGAAAATGTGCTCCTTTATTCCCATATTTAAATGATTATCATGTCTCGCCCCTACATATGATGGCCAGCTTTTCACCCCGCCTGTGAGAGTGGCCATTCTGAATACTTTAGCCTTTTGACATGGTTGGACGACTCACCGTACAAACTAGCTTTCTTTTCTAGCCTTACCATGGCCTTAGGCTGAATTGAGATGGACTTTTGTTTGGTCTCTCAGACTTTTTTTCTTCACAGAAAAAAAAAAAATCATAGGCCATTTTCTTCATGCCATACTCTCTATCGCAGACCTCTTCCACACAATCATTTTTGGGTCAATTCTTCTCTCATGGTTGACAGTATTGGGCCAGCTGAGTGTTGTGAGACCTGGTACAGGCTGTGTTGTGACAGATAGGACTCCCACTCCCCTAATATCCAACTGCAGGCGACACCAGCTCTGCCAGAGTGTAATGGAAAACCTGTGTTTTGTCGGCAAAGTGACCCTTGTGCTCCTGAAAGAGAATGAATGCTCCTCGCGGCACTTTGAAATCACACCCAGAAGTCATCAGTGGCCTGGATGCAGGCGGCCCTCAGGCAATGGTCAGCATACCCGTCTGCCTCATTCCTGGTGTTTACATCAAAGTGCAAAATGTAAAGCCTGGAAACAGTGCCTTAGGGGTTAGCACTGAAAGCACAATGAAAGATCTATATGATGTCACGTTACTCAGTCTACAACAATAAAAGCGGTAACTTCCTTCTACCTACGCATAGACTCAAATGAAGCAACTATATTGATTCTGGCTTTAAAAAATCAATTTCAAAATTGTACAAAAAAAATTGTGATACATAGGTGAATCCATTTTTTTCCCACCCCTAGCATACATTATATAATATTTCATGTTCCACATTTGAAGTAGTACCAAAGATGGCCGACACTCATTTGTAATCAGGGCTGGTACAAGTTTGAGGATGTTTGCAGTTGTTTGGGGAATGCTCAACTGAGTCCCCAATGGCATAGTAATGAGAGAATATTCATACATTTGATATTTAAGTTACTAAGAGTTGTTTTGTATCCTTCTCATTCACAGCCACATAATATGAATGGGCACATTTTGTTCCAAGTAGCTCCTCATTGGAGTATTTCTCTCAGAGAAGCTTTTGAAGAGTTGCATCCCGAGAGTACGATTCAAAAGAGCCCTCAGTCAAAGCCGGCTCATCTGGACCCCCAACACATCCACACGTCGGGCTTTCAGCATTCCTTTTCTGAGCTGAAGAATCACATCGACCACACACAGACTTCATTACGGGGCCTTGCTAAGGAATGAAATATTTCCTCTTCAAAGTGAATCGAGTATTGTGATCCCCGCTGAACTACTCTGGAGCTTAATCTCGTTCCTTGATTCTTGTTTGTGATTCTCAGCATATAGTTGATTAAAGGCAGACACACTCTCCATAGGTTTGTCTGCAACAACACTTGCCTGGCTAAACAGGCCTCGAGGAGACAAGGGTAACAAGTTTAGAGGATTTATAGGGTTCCAAATGTTGATTTGTCTTCATGTATCAGTACAGTATTTGCGTATCAGTGTTCAGCTATTTAGGATAAGCCTGTGCAACATCAGTGCTTTCCAGCGACGGCCAACAACAGCATCGCTTTCTCCTGCCCTGGCTTGGCCATCTCTTTAAATGCCACATGCTGACTCTGATCACGACCCACTGACAGCAACTATTTGCGGTACTTCCCTCCTGTGGTGCTCCTCTGCAATGACAGTGAGTCTTGGGTGACAACCTGTGACCTTAACCACAGTCAGTGTCCATCAGGCATGACCAGAGAGAGAGAGGTGGCCTGCTCTCCCCACAAAATTATTCATTACTTCCATCTTTCTCATGCATCTTTGGTGGAACATCATCCCATCTGTGTCTGACTGGTGGCTGTGGAGCACCCTGATACGCCCTGCTGGACGATCCTGACACCTTTTTGGAGCAGCTGCTCAAACTTATTTCGCAGATCTCTCTGTTGTCTATCGTCAATTGAGTCATTGTTGCTTGCTTTAACTTCAGCTAAGACATTGACCACATTTACATGCACATTTATATTCCAAATATGACAATATTCTGAATTTGATACGGGTGATGTAAACAGACTATTCCGTTTGGATATTATGAATTAGGCCAAATTTCGAATGGAGCATTTTCCGATTAAGATATGTAGGATATGCTGATATATTATTCAGGTTTTAGGAGCATTCTTTGGACATGTATACAGCACATTCGGAATATGCGTCTCAATTGGGGTTTTTACGGCAGTTTGTGATGCACCAGCCCAGTCGCACAGGAGTTTGTGAAATAGTCCCGAAATTGAATGCATTGATTCGTGTACATAGACACCAATTTCACATATTTTCGTGATGGTCAGCACAAAATCAATTCGTATGTAATCCACGTAGTTGTGAACCGGGAAGAGAGGCGAACGCCGCGTAGGCAGGAGGTCGGGGTGGATGAGTGGGTCAAAAAACACAGGACTTTCGTCCAGGAGACCGGTGTTTGTGTCCCGTGTGAAACCACAAGTCAAAGTTGATTTATTTGTCATGGAACTTCTGTAGTTAAGTTACGACACGGTGTGATTTTAACCTAGACCACAATGTTTTCCTAAATCTAACTAAGTAATTTTATTTTGATGACACTGGAGCGGAAATAGACATGTGTGTCATATGTTGTTGAAAGTCGCACTGAGCGTCACGACGAAAAAGGGAAATTCCTGTGTATGTACACGTATCAAATAGATTCAATTTTGTGAGTATTTCACAAACTGCTGTGAAACTGTGTTGGACACACAGCCTCTTACTTGTTTACAGCCAGCTCGGTGCACTGTACACAAAGACAAACCAACTAGCCGACAGTCTGCAAAATTGCATTCTCAAAAGAAAAGCCCATATTTCTGGTCAGAAATGGGAAAAGGTTGTGTTCGCCACTGGTTACGTTAATCAGAGTATGCACAGCTGCATGTAAACATGAATATTAGTGGAATATTCATGCAAACAGCTTAGTAGGAATATTGTTTTTTTTCGGAATAAGCAAATACCAGAATATGTTGTACATGTACTAAACGTCACTGAGGATCATGTGCTCCTTTGGTCACCTCAAACTCTATGCTTGACTGAGTACGTACAGGCTGGTGCAAATTTCAGTGCACACATACCTGGAGTGGCCTCATCATTGGATCACAGAACTAGAGTTACAATATGTAACTACAAGCTTTTGATATACAAATCTGTTTATCAGATTATACAGTATGGTTTCCAACATTCAAATGTATTAGACAGATGGGTTTTCACTCTTGAAAAGCATATTTCTTTTGTAAGTTTTTCCTCGACTTGAACATTATAGTGAGACGAAAAGTCTGGACATCTTGAATCCCGTCATGATAATTCTTCAAGTCTTATCTGGCTGAAAGGTGCAGCCATTCAGAGTAAAAGAATGGAGAGCGATAAGTGAAGGACATCGCTCTATGATGGTGTAATTTTATGATAAGAAACACATTTTTCAATGCACCACGGAGTGTCATAAAGCTCCACTGGACTGGACCTGGCTATGTGAAATATTAGGATATTAGACACAAACAATGGTTTGCCATTCAAAAAAGACACAAAGGCTCCCTCACAATGGAGATCCACAGATTAAACCTTTAAAAGGAGCAGAGCTGCGTGATGTTGTACAATCCTGCCGACATGCCACAAGACTTCTGAGACTATTGGAGACTTTGAAACACGAGGCAGGCAGCTAGTTAGTAAGCACAAAACATTTTTATCATTACAGCTTCTCTCAATATTAAAGCTGAGAACTTCAAAAGCTGTTTCGCTCCGGCTTGTCACTCTAATTGCCTCTTTATCTAACCGGATCTCTTGACAGACTTAGAAAATGTCAGTTACCACCACATTTAATTAGTTTTAACAAGAATACTGAGGGGAATCAAGTTTAATTAACTCAAATGAATTATTCCAATGACTAGAGTTAATTTGTATTTCACCCAGCTATATTGTTTAGCTGTTGTTGTGTTATTAATTGTATGTTATGAAATGTGTTTACTGCTTCTGGTAGGAAGCTGATTGAAGTTGACATTTGAGTATTATGCTGTAATTTCCTGCGGATTATTGAATGATTATGAGCAAAGAAGAGCTCGCACAGTACCCTTAATCTATAATTATACTGTATAATTGTAATCATCTACTTATTCATGCTGTGAATAAAAAAGACAAGTGACTGGCCCTGGTTCTGTTACTATGATCAGAACTGAGAAGACTTCAAATATTTAATCTGACAAAATGCAGAGTGGTGCTTGCATTGAAGTCATGTCTATGTACGCTGTTCTTACAATTCAACAGCATGGAACTTCTTCTACATAAACTCACACACTTAAATGTGACCTCACGCGTCCCCGCAGACACCCAGTCCACCTTCAGCTCTTCTGCAAGAGTCTTTAGAGACCTCACTGTGATTACTGTGTGATGTATTATAATTGTTTTGACCTCATCGTGAACTGTCTGCAGAGTAGATTTCAAACATTGCATATTATGTTAGGTGTGTGTGTGTGTGTGTTTTGTGTGGTGTGCACATACAGATGACATAACCCTATGGTGTTCAGTCTGCAGTAGGGATGTTAATAACTATCCGTTTAACCGTGAACCGACATTAAGAATTTTAACCGATTAACGCTGAAGAAATATGAGTAATTAATCAAAAAGCTGAGCAAAACTCAGAGGAGCGGCTTGTCAATTAAAGGAGAAAAGCTGGTCCACCTTAGCAACCCACCTTTAGAGAGTCTGAGCCGGAGTTGCAAGATACAGGAAGTCGGCTCCCGCCTTGAACTCGCCTGAGCTGAGTTGTAGCCTTTATTCACCCACAAATACACTATACACACACTGCAACTGCTAACACAGCTATAACGCGACAACCCCACACTCATCGCCGCGACACACATGGTCTGTCAGACACTCGCTAAAGTTACTCTGGACTGACAGACCGTATGTTTGTGACAGTGGCGAGCAAGAAATCATCGGCAATGCTGTTAACGTAGCACAAACACACACACATGGTTTCACGGGCACTCGTTATCGTTACGTCGGGCAGACAGAGTATCGTTATGCCGGTCAGACACACAGCTGACAACCTGCTTAACT